>BMAC01000648.1:301282-343985 GCA_014905375.1 Phtheirospermum japonicum | reverse complement strand
TTTTGACGTTGATTTTTTCTTAGTGAGGTGAACTCGTTAATAGATGGGGTGCCTATATCCGCGCCCTAAAAAAAATTAAAGGTAAATAACTCGGCATTCATATATTATGAGTCAACTTTTTGCATACTACATTATACGTTAAATAATAGTTTAACTCACATGACAATAGTTTTAAACTCTCCCATTTAGTTAGTCGCGAAACAATCATATTAATCACTTTTATTATAAATCATTGAGTCCATCTCCTTGTTTAGTCTTTGTATCAAAGATTATAACAACTTAGGCTTTTCTAATTATCGGTATCCATTATACTTGTTTGTCAACGTGTACATGAAATTTATCATTAGATTATGTCATTTGAGTACAACTAAATAATCTAGTTGTCTTTAGTCGTACTTTGTTGTACGTTTTATTTTAGATATGATTTATATCAACATAATCATACAATTATTAAATAAACCTTTAACCAATAAAAGTATAATACTTATAATATAAACTTGAGAAAAAATATAAAACCAACTAAATAAATACAAAAAATTGTATTTAGATTATAAATATATATTAATTAAATTAAAATTAAAAAAATCACAAAAACCATATATATTATAAATAATATAAAATAAATCCTAAACCATTTTAAAATTTGATAAAACATTATGAATTCTAAATAATTATTTAATAATAAAAAAAAGAAATGTTATAAAAAAAATCATAAAAGAATATGAAATATGTTAAATATATATAAGAAATATATTTTATTTCAAATACTTATCAAGTAATAAAAAGATATGAAGATAGTAATAGTTTAAATAATATAAAATAAATCTTATTTCACAATGATTCTATAGAATAAATTAAAAATAACTTAAATCCTGCTAAATCCTAAAAGTAACAAAACACACTTAAAATGCTACAAATTATAAAATAATAAGAAAAATATGAATTTAGTTAAATAAATATAACATATATATATATATATATATATATATATATATATATATATATATGTTTTAATTATAAATGGTTCTTAATAATTTCTAAAATAAAATAAAATATAAATATTATATTATAATATAATATAATAATATAAATATGAAATTACTGAAATCATCTAAAAATAATAAAATTATTATTAATTTTTAAATATTTATTTTGAGGACATTGAATGAATAAGTTGGCGATAGTGATAAAGTAAATTAAATAAATACATAAAAAATTAATTTTAAATAGTTTTTTACCTATTGAGAATTGATAATAAAACAATAATAAAGATCAAGAAGTTATACAATATAATAAATCAAATCTTATAATATTTTAAAATAGAAAGTAATATACTTAATTAATGTTATATTATAAAAAATCATCTCCTAAATCTTGAAAATAAAAAGAAATATAAATATTGTAAAAATATAAAAAAAATACTACAAAAATGAAAAAAGAAATACCAAATAAATGAGGCATCATATTAAAACTGTAATTGAGGGCCTTTGTATTTTATTTTACTATAGTTATTTTTTTTTAAATCATCCCGACAATTGACTCGAGTAAGCCACTGAGTAATTAACCACCAAGTCATCGAGTCAGTTGGTGAACCCGATAATAAATTAAAATTTATATATAAATTTCAGTTTATACGAAAGTAATTATATAACCAAGAGTAATAAATCATTTATGTGTGAATTTCTAACGTTAAATACTTAAAAGTCATAGTAATATGTCACAAATTATTAATATATAAACGTTCATAAATAATTATTTAGTTAAGAATTTTAAAATAATGATTTCAAATTTTAATCAAATAATAGTATAAAGTTATTTATCTTTCACTTATGTTCATAATATAATTTTTTAATTTTTTTAGGAAAACAAAAAAAAAAAAGAGAGAGAGAGAGAGAAAAAAAAAAGTGTCATTGTCAAGTTTGTGACACTTTTAGGGTTAAAGTTTTGGTCATCCGAGTTTTACTTGAGTCACATATAAAAAATTAAAAATATGACGTTATTAGGTTTGTCCTCGTATCACCAGGTCTGGTCAACAAATAAATTAATTAAAAAAAAGACAAGTTCTTGTTACTGATTATAGTTTTTTTTTTGTCTTCGTTGCATCAATTCTATTTGTACTCATACTATTTTTTTTTAGTTAAAAAAATTATTAACTAATTTTTTAAAATCAAATTATAAATTTTTATATTTTTGTTATTCATTTTATTTCTTTCCCAATTTTGTTTATGTTATATTATATTTCTTGTAATTTTTGATATTTTTATTTTATATTTAGTTAATAATTTTTTATAATTTAGTGGTAATTTCTTTGTAGCTATGGATTCAAATTTAATTTTATAATATTATCAACCTTTTGGTTTGTTTTCTATTTTTTTTATATTTATTAAATAACTATTTGTAATTTAATTATAAGTTATTATATTTTGTTTATAATAAAAATAAATTTTATCTGATATCATTTGACATATTTATGTTTTGATTTACTTTTTTGGGTTTTGAAAATTTATAAACTAATTATTTAGATTTACTTATATATTATATATCATATATTTATATTTTATTTTTCAGATTTCTTATACACACACAATTTTATTTTTTTTTGTAGTTGCTATTATTATTTTTTATTTTATTTAAATTTTTATCGATTCTCTTTTTATTTTATATTTATTTAATAATTTTATATAATCTAATTATGAATTTTTTGAGTTAATTTAACTTATTTTATGAATTTTCTCTTTAATTTTATTTGATTGTTGAATTTTCGGTTTTGTTTCATATTTATTAAATAAATATTTATAATTTAATTATAAGTTCTTATACTTTTATCTATATGATTTTCTTTTTCTCTTCAAAAAAAAATTATATTATTTTTATTCTTATCAAATTTTATTTATTATTATACATAATTCTTCCATATATTTAATATTTTCTTTATAAAAATGATAATCTCTAAAAGAATATTTACATAAATAATTATATAAATAATAAATATGTATACTACAAATAGTAAGTGAAATATCTCCAAAAGAATATTTACATAAATAATTATATAAATAATAAATATGTATACTACATATAGTAAGTAAATGAGCGGGAAAATCTTGAGAAATATTTTTAGAAACACGAGACTTTTTATATATATAGATAGGAAGATATATATATAGCTCGTACATACATTTGATAGATAGACTTCGTAACAAACCACTAATAATGTACTCCGTGGTTCAACGTTTATGGCATGCCAAGAATTTGATCAATTAAATGTCCCTCGTAGGCACTTGTAATTGTCTTCAATTGCTAATTTTACCCGCCAACTTTTTTTCTACACAAAGTTTGTTTGCTAGAACAGTCAACAGAACCATCGCTATTCAAGTGGGATCAAAATTAAAGGGACTACACAACCTATAATATTGTAAGATAATACCAACATGCTTATTGCTTAATCAAATTAATACTCACACTAAAGTCCGTTCTCTCTATCACACGAATTATTTTTCTACTGTATCAAACTGAAACTCTTTTTTCTCTTTCGTCCTAATAAAAATTAATTAAGAAATAACTTGATATGCAAGTATATTTTAGTGGGGGCTCGAGGCCTGAAACTTTGAATATAATACAGAGGAATTATGACGGCCAAGTTTATGATTTCATTTAAAAATTGCTGTGTGATCATATATAGAGATGGAAAAGAAACTCAAAATTATGTACACTATTATCATAAATTGTTATTATCTTTATAATAATTCTTCGAAATAATTAATTGAGCGTATGCACTTGGATATAATTGAATAGGCTTTGTAGCATTAGATGTCTAATTGCCATCAACATAACAAGTCCACAAAAATGTGATAAACGACTTTCCCCTTTTTCTTTTTAAGGGGAACTATTGCAATTTGATTAAAGGTTATTCAAGTGTGAGGACCTACCTAGCTAAAGCTAGGTTTTATGCAAATTAAACGCGGTCAAATATTTAATGAATAAATCCGTATCTTTGGTCCAGTTTCTTTTTTAATAAATACATCTTTTTTGAAAAAGAAATACAATCACAAGTCATAACTCAGCAGTCATATTATCATGCAACGCGGACGTGCTTTTCAATATATGTACAAAAATTACAAAAGTAGTCCAAAAATAGAATCGCGTGTTTTTCCGAAGCTTTCACATGCAATAATATTAATGCATTTAAAAAGTGTATCTTTTTATTTCTTATTTCCAACATTAAAATGAATTTCATTTGATATCAAATTAGTATTACTACATCTGATTACATGTAGTATAAGTTAATTATAAGACCTATAGGCCTCTTTGCCCCAGTAATTGAAATACTGGACGCGATAATTCAAATGTCAGATATACGTTTGTCGTAACACTCAAAAATTAAATACTCAACCAAGTGAACTAATAATTTTTTATAATTAAATAATTAAATTTTATTAATTATAATATTATAATATAATATCATTCACTTTTCAAACATGATTTGACATCAAATACAATATAATTATACATTATCACCCACTTTTCAGGCATAATTTGACATCTACAAAAAAAAAGTAAATGATTTTAAATCTTATAACAAACAATAATTCTTAATATTCACATAATTCTAAATACCCAAGATTTTGAATAAATATAATATAATAATATATTATTATCCACTTCCTAAACATGATTTGATATCTACAATAAAAGAGTAAATGATTTTAAATCTCATAACAAACCACAATTCTTAATATTCATAAAATTCTGAATACCCAATATTTTAAATAACATGATTCATAATTCCAATGAATACAATCCAAGCAAGCTCAGAAGATCTCAAACCTAACAGATTCAAAAAAATAAGAAAATCTAAATGTATACAAATCTAATTGATCCATAAAACTGGAAAATCGCAACAAGGCTTTGGACAAAATACGTACCAGTAACATTGGTATTGATTTTGTCATTAATTTTTTTTAGTAAATACTCATTTAAAATTTGAGGAAAAAAGTAAAAGGAAAAATAAACTGAACATAAAAGCGGCTAAACATCTTGCTAGGGTTAGGAAATGAACCAATAAAGTTGAATAATTTTCATTGAATAATTTACAACATCATAATACACTTATTTATACAAAACATAGAATAATCTAGATGGTCCAACTGTCAAACATCCGTTCCTATAAATCACATTGTCAGCTAATGTCCTTTCTAGCCGTGTGCATCTTGATTCTCTACAGCAGGTGCATGATTACTGGTTTGTGCATGGGATGAGATGGATTTGTCTTATTCTTGGAGCTGTTTATCTGCTGCTGATTCACACTTTTTTTTCATGCACATGCAGAGGGCTTTTGTCTTTTATCAAAAAGTTCATTTTTGGTTCATTATATTGACCACTCACCAAAAAAAGTATGTGATATTTGTCATCATCAAATCTCATCTGCTGAGTTAGTCAATTCATTATAAAAGGTTAAAAACAGAATGATCGGGTTTTTTTTTTAAAACTTACTTGGTGTGATTAAGGTAAATGATATGGAGTATTTTGATCACGTTACGTCAGCAAAGAAGCTCGATCAAGTATTTTTTTTTTAATTTTTTTTTGATAAATTTGTCAGTTTAGCAGACGTAGTTTAATGCTATTTAATATTACCTATTTTTCAGAAAAATAGATAATATAATTAAAATGATCAAAACCCACCGAAAAACAAGTTTATTTCACCGAAGGACTTTTAAATGCTTTCATGGTACGGGGGATATGTTAAATCACAAGAAATGATGAATGACATGCATGAAGATAATGGGAGGAAAGAAGGAAGTGATGTTTTTCTAAACGAGTTAAACAGGCACATTAGCATTAGCATTGATGAAGTCAATTAAGAGAAAGATTAAACATGTATGACATTGACACGAGGCTCTTATAAATATTTGTGAATTTAACCCAAAAAAAAAAGTGTAAGGCCACAAAGTTTAGCGCGGTCTAATGAATCTCTTGATTTCTTTTCCCTAGACTTGTACATGCGTCAAATCGAAGTACATTTTAATCATAATTAAGTTTGAGTTTCACACTCATTCACACACGAGCTGATAATCAATTAGTCATATTTCTTTAAAGGTGTACGGAGTTGAAATTCTTATATTTTGAGACACTCAACTTAATTTTATTTTGTTAAAGAAAATTTAGTTTTCACGTTTGAACAAATTTAAGTTTAGTCGGGGAAATTAATAAGTTTGAAATAATAAAGTGGCTTAATGCAACAATATATTAAAAGCAGGTGCGATTAAAAGCAGGTGCGATAGAATAGACCTACGTTTTTGTTAAAAACGTAATTATTATAAGGCAAACACTCGTGTTAGGTCAGATAAACGATTTAAGACCCTTTAAACTATTTGACCCGATACTATATAATGTATTGGTTTAAAAACGTAATTATTATAAGGTAAACACTCGTGTTAGGTCAGATAAACGGTTTAAGACCCTTTAGATTATTTGACCTGATACTATATAATGTATTGGTTTTGTACTATGATATATTAATTTGTACAAAAGTATTGATTTTTCATAAATCTTTGATCCGTGCTATCATGCATTGATTTTTATATTGTGATGTATTTTTCATAAATCTTTGATTCGTGCTATCATATATTGATTTTTATATTGTGATGTATTAGTATTATGATGTATTGGTTTTTTTATTATAATGTATTACTAGTTAACACCCGTGTAATACACGTGATTTATAGAAGACTAAATATAAAAAATATTTGTGAAAATTACAAAATCTTAAATTAAAAAAAAATTGAAAGGATGTGTTCTCAACCCGTGCCATGTTCAGTTTATTAATTATTATAAATATTAATTAATATTATATTTTAATATTTAGATTAAATTCATTAATAATTATATTTACATACTTATCAAAATTCAAAAGACATCACATTTTGAACCCGTCTCTAATTTATATTAATTAACTATTATTAACTCATTATATATTTTTATGTTTAGATTAGTTTATTAATAATTATAGTTACATACTTTGAAAAATTCAAAAGGTGTCATATTCTCAAGCCTTCTCGCATTGTGCCATTTTCTAATAAATACTAATTAATCATTATTATTATTTTATTTTATTTTATATTTAGACTGAATTCATTGTAAATATTTAGTTACATACTCCAATTATTGAAAATATATCATAATTTACCTATACATAATATTTAAGATTTTAAAATCAATTATTTTAAATCTTATTATAAATATAATTTATTTAGTTATTTTCATAAATAAGTTTTTACAATAATTATTCATTAATAATCTTAATTACAAACTTACAAAAATTCAAAAGGCGTCACATTCTAAACCCGTGTCTAATATCTAATTTATTAATTATTATTATTAAGTTATTTTATATATTAATGTTTAGAATAGATTTGTTAATAATTATTAGTTACATACTTTGAGATATTTAAAAGATGTCATACTCTCAACCTGTGTCGCATTGTATTGGTGTCTAATCAATGTTTATTAATTATTAATATATAATTTAATATTTTTATGTTTAAATTGAATATATTACTAATATTTAGTTACATACTTAGATTATTGTACATAACTCATATTTTACATATATTGAATATTTGAAACTCCAAAAATAAAATTATCTTAAATTCTATTATAAATAAAACTTATTTAATTATCTTCAAAATAACTTTTTTTTGTAATTAAATTTATTTTCATATGTTTGTTTTTTAATTAAATTAACTAACTTAGATCTTATCTACTAATTATATATGACTTATTTATATTTTTATATTAGGAGAATCAAAGGAAAATATTGAATAAGAAAAAATATAATAAAAGAATTAAATTAGGTAAGATACAATAAGAAAAAGTATTAAATTAGGTAAATATTAAGCTCGGATGACACATAAGCAAACGAACTATCAAAGTTTTATTTGTCAAACGAACATATTATTTTAGGTTTGTTTAATTAATTATATTTAGGACTATATTTTTATTAGGCTATTTAGGTCGTTTTATTAATTATATTATTGAGATTATTATAATATGATAAGGTAACCTGAATATTAAGTTGTTTTATTAAATTGTGTTTCTTATTTTTTATAATTTTATATTATTAGGATTTTACTTTTTTTTTTCTCCGTCCGTAACAACAAAGAGATGGTAGGAGGTTGGGAACTTCATTGGTCGATTTGAAAAGTTATAATATTATATTGATGGAGGAAAGAGTAAAGGCTAGGGGCACGTTAGAATAATAATATATAAATAATTATATTATTGAATTATAAAAAGGTAAGACTCATATTATTAGTCTATTTATTTTAGATTGTTTTATTAAATTTTTATTAATAGATTAATATGTTTTCTTTTTTATTTCATATTATTAGAATTTTATTTTAGGTTATTTAGAATTTTATATTTGGTTGTTTATTTAATTATAATATTGGGGTTATTATAATATGATAAGGTAATTAGTATATTATTAGACTACGTTTCTTATTTTTTTAATTACATATTATTAGAATTTGTTTATTTTAGACTGTTTTATTAATTAGAATTATGAAAAGGTAAGACTCATATTATGCTATTTATTTTAGATTATTTTATTAATTATATTATTATTATTAATTAGAATTATGAAAATGTAAGTTTCATATTATGCTATTTATTTTAGATTATTTTATTAATTATATTATTATTATGGGTTAGTATAATATGATAAGTTAATTAGTATATTATTAGATTATTGTTTCTTATTTTTTTGAATTATGAAAAGGTAAGTAGTATACTATTAGGAGAATAAATCCTATTTTTCATAATTTATTAATATATAAGAAAAGAAAATATAGTAAGGTTCGGATGACACGTAAACAACTGAACCACTCGAATTTTTTATTTCTCAAACAAAACATACAAAACATACACATAGGATAGGAGGATTTTACATTAATATATAGGGAATATTTTTTTATGATATGATGTATTGATATGATATTTTAGTTTAACAAATAATCCGTCAGTCCCGACGACCTAATAAGAGTGCTGCCCTAATTATAATTACCCGTCATGATGACTTGCACTAAGTTGGGATTATACGTTAATCTCATAACTCATAGTTCGAGCTACGGATCCAAGGGGCGCGGGGTTGACCGTCCCCTCGAACTTCTAAAAATAATTTATTTATACATAAATGTATTTTATGAGTATATCTTATTTAGAATCTTAAATTAATAAAAGTTCGGCCCTCTTAAACCAATATTTAACTAATATTTGTCCCTTATTTAAATCAATGCCGTTCACACAAAAATCCATAATTTCATATTGTATCCATCTTTATTCTCGTTTTAAAGCGATTAATATATATACCCATAGGAGCGGGTGACAAATAGTGTCACAAGAGAACGATTTCATTCATATTTGTTTTGTCGTATCTTTCTTTCTAAGTTCACTTCTTTGTATCCATTTTATATGCTTATTAAGATCTTATAAGTCTTACAATCCTTTCTGATATATTAATAAGCTGCAATGTTCATTATGATGAATAAATTGGATGCATTAAAAGAAATTCATTGACACCATGTTTTGGGAATTAATATTTGGATACCATATAGTAACTTTAAGTTAACATTAATTCCACATAATCACTTAATTGTGTTTCATTCTATTTAGGTACAATATATCCAATTAAGTCAAAATGAAAACATAAGTTATATGTAATACCCTTTCTTTTTGCTTCTTATTCATTTTTCTTCTCTTCCTCATATTTATTTTCTTCCACAATGGATGTTGCTCATTTTTTCTTACTTGTTGTTTGTTGTGTGTGTGTATTGGAATCTGTTTTGGTTCCTCTTTTTTTTTTTTTACTTATTTTTTGAGAGATTTGTGTTTGTGAAATATCAAGAGAATGGATGAGTGAGTATGGAATGTAGAAAAAGAATCGCGTGGAGGCAACAAATTAACCATAATCATTGCTCTATTTTTTTTGACATGTGCTGCGTAAGTATTGAAAATTTGAATGGTTATTTATTTACCATGAAATATATTTGTTGCTGCTCCACAAATATGAGCTTTCATATTTCTTTTGTTTCTAATTTTCAAAAATCAACGTACTCTTGATCGAATGAAAATAACTTAATGAGAAAAATAGTGTTGAAGTAAATGTGAACGAGAGAGGGGGAGGGAACACAAGTGGTTAGTAGGCAATTTATTAGGGATATTATGAATTCTAAATTTGAATATGTGTAGTTTTGAATTTGATAGTGGTAACATCGATTTTTCATACTTTCACTAGGAATTTCGTGTACAATATGAAATTGAAATATAATGAATTTATTTTGAAAAAAAAAGTTGTATTTTTGGCAAACAATAATAAATAGTATGAAACTCGATCAAATATTGTGGAATTTGTTGCAAAAGGTTAGTAATATATATTTTTTAATTGTATGAATAGTATGAAATTTCATGATACAGTTTGAAATTTTAACATGTGTACATATTATGAAATCTACGACATAATATGAAATTTCACGATATAGTATGAAATTCGACCAAAGTCCAGCGACGACGATCGGAATCTGACAACAATCGTGGGAACGACAACGATGAATATGAAATTAACATGAGTAGTATAAAATTAATATAAGTTTTATTTAAATTAAATTTATTTGGTTAAATGAGAAGTTGAATGAATAAATAAGAAACTAATATTTTCGATATATTATTTAAGAAAGAATATTTATCTTGGATATATGAAAATTGTACCTTAATATTTCCTCGCTTACATAATTTGCAAGCGTTTTATATATATATATATATATATATATAAGGTAGAAGATCAATAGTAGGCATCAAGATTATTTATTCTGATTATTAAACTACGTACCATCTTGGTTTATTTTGAAGAAACGAGACATTTCATTGTCGAAACAGCCATTATCACCGTGATACCAACTACAACGACAATGGACAAAATAATCAGCATCAATTGAAGTTTGTTAAGTGACATTTAATAGTATAAAATTAGAAATTTAATTAGCCCATGAATTTCATACGAGTACGGAAGTGAATAACACATACACCTCTTCCCTTTTTATTTTTTCTCTTTTTTCAAAAGGAGAGGTTGAAATAATATTAGCCCAATGCCAAGTGTGTGTTTCTGTTCCAAACTCATTTTAGAAAATTTCTTTCGGACAAGAAAGAACTACTGCATTCCAAATATACAAAAATCAATATAATAATTATAAATAACATTAATCATTTTCAGTTGGGACCATTACACATCGTTTTTCAAGTACCATAATTATGTGGTACCGCGTAATTAAATATTTGAGACCTACGTGTATGGCATAGAAATAGATGGAACGTGTGATCAAGAATTACAGAATACATAAATAGAAATAACAACGATCTCATCTAACCATGAAAGAGAAAAATGCTTTTTTAGTTCAATATATTATCCATTTTCTTAAAAAGAATTATGATATTATCCAGTATTAAAACACATATACTAATTGATAAAATTATTAAAAAATGTACAAAATTATCCCGATTGGACTTTTTTGCTGACGTGATTTTATCATTTTTTTTAATTTTAAATATTAACTGAATAAAAAAAAAAAGAGAAATAAATTCATTTTGGTCCATTATATTAATCATATTCCAGAAAAGGTACATGGTCACCATCATAATAACACATTTGTTAAGTTAGCCAATTTATCGAAAATGGTCCAAAAAAACTTAATCGGGGCATTTTTCTAGCGTGGCGTTATTCCATTTTTTTTTAATTTTTATTTAATTTTAAACATTAAACTGCCGATAAAATCCTATTTTTCCTTCGTTCTTTTTCCTTGTATCAAATTAATATATTTTATTAAATTAAAAAATAAAAAAAATTAATAATAAATAAAAAATATAAAGTAGATCTTACTAAATTATAAAATAAATATAAATTTTTTTATAATTTTTTATTATTAGTAAGATTTTAATTAATAAAAATTAATAAAATTAGAAATAAATATAAAAATATAAATTGAATTTTAAAAAATTACTTAAAATATAGATATTTATAAAATTAAATCTAATTTTATTCATATAAAATTATATATATATATATATATGTTTATAATTCTTTATAATATATTTTATGATTTTATATTTATATCTAATTGTATTAGCTAATTCTTTTTATTAATAATCATTTTCTAGTATAAATTTCTATAATTATTTATAATTTCTTAATATTTATTTTGTGTTTTTATATTTATCTCAAATTTTTAATAACTCTTTATTGATTCAAATTTTATTTATTAGATTAATGGAGAAATAAAAGAAAAACGGTAAAGAAAGGGAGGGCAAAAAATATTTGTAATGTTTATAATTATAGAAAAAATGATAAGAAAATATAGCACCACGCCACGTCAAGCAAAAATCTCAACCAAATATTTTTTGACCATTTTTGATGAATTGACCAACTTAGCAGATGTGGTTTAATGATGGTCAATGTCACGTACGTCAGCAAAAATCTCAACCAAACTTTTTTTTGGAAGACGACCAATATAATGAACTAAAATGGATTTCTTTCTCAAGATTTTTTGTTCAATTAATGTTTAAAAATAAAGAAGAATGATAAGAAATTATTGAATCACGCCACGTCAGCAAAAAAGCCCGATCTGGATAATTCTGTATCTTTTTTGATAATTTTACTAACTTAGTGTATGTGTTTTATCATGACCCTTTTTTAGAAAATGAACAATATAATAAACTAAAAATATAATTTTCCCAACCATAAAATGATTTTACATTTGGTCCAGAGAAATGCATTTATTTTAATTAGGAATTAATTTAGCATGTAAACAAGCGAATCTTACCTACATATATTTGATGGCGAGGTATGAGGCCGAGTTTACTAACTGGCGAGTTCGGGACACGCGGATATTTGAGCAAATCTGTTGGTTTTGATATCATGCGAGGCCATAATGGTAATTATAACTTCAACTAACAATGAAATGGTCACCATTTGGTCCCGAGAATAGCAATGTATTTATTTTCTTTTAGTTTTTGGGTTTTTGTTATTAATTGGATGGTACATATGAAAATGGAATGAAGTATCTTTATGGGTTTCTATTAATGGTATGAACATGGAAGGTTATATATATAACTTTGATGTAATTGATCAAGAAATATTTATGGCCGATATTGATTTGAAAATAAAATCACTATATCGCTTCACTTTGTGTCGGTGAACACAAAAACACAAGCACTTAAGCTTGTTGGCTTGTCCCAATAAAAATTTTTAGATGTTTAATTCAGTCAGTATTCATGTTTGAAAATATATGACATTGTATTATTAGCTTAGATACTAGTTTGAATACCTGCGTTTTACGTGGGCATATTAAAGAAAAACATAAAAATATAAAATATATTACAAATAATTATTAACTTTAGAAAGTGAGATATAAATATAATAATATTTCAGAATTTCCTCTGTTACGGCCTCTTAATCTCAAAGGCAATAAATCATCTGATTAATATAAATTTTTTGAGAATCTTAGAAATATACGTAGGAAGTGACTTATTTTCTAATTCTGAAACTTGATCCATATTTTAAATAATTAATTCATAGTTTTTTCATCTATAATTATTAGTTATCAATCAATTGTTGATTGTTTGATTAATTGTTATTACTTTAAATCAATTTGAAAAAGAAAACTTTTTACCTAGCCATACCACTTTTTTTTCTTTTTTTTTTGAAAACGATTTTATTTGTCCATATAATGAAACAATTTAAAAAAAAATGATAAAAGTAGTAAATTCATAAATTATTGTAATCATTACGTGGGAAATCAGAAACTATTGTAAGCAATTTTGGATAACATGATTGTATGAGTAATTTGTGCCCTCATGTCCGCCTTAATATGTTTGTCCATTAAGCTAATGATCCTAGAGAGTATATGGATGTTAATATAGTATCAAATACACAAAAATATAAATGTAAAGTATATAATAATTATTTTTCCTTAAATAATTAGTCACGAATTTTAATTAAATTAATTGTACCCATAAATTATGTTAAAGACTTCTTGATTAACTTAATAATTAGGAGTTTTAGCTAAAACTGTACATGCAAGTAAATATAGTGTATAAATTAATTTGTTTGACAAAATGCCTAAGATTGAGAAAACGTGCATGCAAGTAAATATAGTAAAATAGAATTGAGAAATTATACATGACAATGTAGTAATTGTTGTATCATCCTTTTCAACATTTCCTATTTAATGACATGGATTTTACATACAAAGTTTTCAAATATCCTTTCAGTAATTACTATCAAAAGAACGAAAGCAATAAATAAAATACCATGATAAATAAATTGGTATTTTATAAAATAAAAAATCTTAAATTTAATCAAATAACCATGATAAATGAGTCTCATTAAATGCTGGATAATAATTTCTTTAAATTATTAAATTTAATCAAGAAAACTAATTTACGATCTTCCAATAAATACAAAAATTAAGAAATATAAATAAACAACATAACATTCTTTGTTAAGATCACAAAGTTTGTTAAAACTAAAACCACAAAGTTTAATAAAATAAAATACTAGTTTGTAGGAGTGATTAAATACATAAGGTGATGGCAATAAGTAATGGATTGCTGTATAAGTTTAATTAGGATAATCAAATTACCAAAGATGTAGGAGTGGATAAATACATAAAGTGATGGCAATAAGTAATAGATTGCTGTATGATATGAAAATATTTTTTGTAAAGTCAATTTACAATACATTGAATTCACTTTACACTACAACTCCATTAAAATAATAATAATAATAATAATAATATTTGTGTTGACGTTATCAATAGTTTAATATTAGGTATTCTAAAACAGAATATTATAGTTATTCGAAAATAGTAGATTTTAATCGATTTTTTGTAATTTGTAGAGTTATATTTTTCTTGAATATTTTGTTTATGAATCCCTCCTATTATTTGTATTTTCCATAATCATCAATATATATTGAGTGTGGATTTGGATAAACAGATGATTCGATTCAAGACGAATCTATAATTTACCCCCCAAAAAATCATTATTAATATAATGTCGTGTGCACGTTATGATTTGCCAATTAATATTCCTTTAATGATTATTCCTATAATTAAATAATTACCTTAACCGTGGAACAACAAAATAAACAATCTTAAAGATGGCAAATAGATGGTATGATTGCGGATTAATTAACAATCATTAATTATGGTCTAATTTAATTTTAATTCATTTCAAAAAATATTGTTATTCAATCAAACATATTGGTTAACGTATAATCAAATTCCAAAATGAATGAAAAAGACGTAAAATTTTCATTTAATTAATATTAATTGGATATTGATTACAAAGCGAACCAAAAAAAAATCGAGAACAAACCCGTCGCCGCAACCTAATCGGCGTCGCCACCCTCTCCGCCGCCGCCACTGTTGTTCCTCCCAAACTTTCCGTCATGGAAAGCGATCTCCAGACTCTGAGAACCCGCCTCTGCATAATTGGCAGCGGCCCCGCTGCACACACCACTGCAATTTACGCCGCTCGCGCCGAGCTCAAACCCGTTCTCTTCGAGGGTTGGATGGCCAACGACATCGCTCCTGGTGGACAGCTCACCACCACCTCCGAGGTCGAGGATTTCCCAGGTTTCCCTGAGGGGATTGGGGGAATTGAACTCATGGATAAGTGCCGCGCCCAATCCCTCCGCTTTGGCACGCAGATATTCACAGAGACCGTCTCCAAAGTTGATTTTTCAGCTTCTCCTTTCAAAATCTTCAGTGATTCTAAGACTGTCCTTACTGATTCTGTAATCCTTTCCACTGGAGCCGTTGCGAAACGCCTCAATTTCACGGGTTCTGATACCTTTTGGAATCGGGGCATATCTGCCTGTGCAGTATGTGATGGCGACGCCCCTATCTTCCGTAACAAACCCCTTGCCGTCATAGGTGGTGGTGACTCAGCTATGGAAGAGGCCAACTTTTTAATGGCGGTGGCAAGGATTGTAATGCAGGGAAAAAAAAAGGAGAGGGGAGAGAAAACGGCCGATAGAAGAATTGTAATTCCGGAAAAAAAATAAAAAGGATGAGATGGGAGAGAAAACGGCTGATAGGAAGGGGAGAGATAAAAAGTGATAGAGTGAAATTCTAGAAAAAAAAAGCTCTATTTTATACCTAGGCCATTTTTTCATAAAAGAAAGGAAATTATGTGAATGCACACAAAATTGCCACATCAGATTTATAAATTATACTAAAATGACACATGTCATTTGAATTTCTCTAGTTGACACCTAAGTTAGGTGTCAATACAATTAACAAATAGGAGGATTAGGTTTCAAATATTGTTCGTTGAATATTTGGATTTTGAATTTTAGAACAAATAAGCATTTCGATATTCTAAATTCAAATTTGGTATTTAAACTCTTAGCCCAAATATATTCTTAATTTTTTTTAAGTGATCGACTTTTGTAGATTTTGTGAGATTTAAAGATTTTTGGATTTTGAAGAATTTTCGTTACATAACTTTTAAGACTTATGTATACTATTATGAGACTTTTTAAGATTTTTATATACTTTTTAATTAATACTGAATATGAAGAATTTCAACTAGAATATATATATATATAAAACACAAAATAATGAATTCTAATTCTAATATCAATAAAATTTACTTAGCTAACATTAAAAAGTAGAATAATAAATGTAGAAAATTATTTAAAATATTCGTTAACATTCTGATAAAAGAAAATTAATGTGTGTATGCATGTGTGTGTACATATATATATAATACGTCAAGTATTTCCAATATCACCCGATGTATATTTGACATGTTCATACAAACTCGGTTAATTAGATGCACCCCACGATTCAAAATATTCATAATTGACGTTACAATTAAATAAATAAAATAAATAAATAAATACTGATATATAACAATATAAGAATGAACTCATATTTCATGAACAATGAACAAAACTTCATTATACATGGGAACAATTACTCCTATTAGTTTTATATCAAAATTAATAAATAAAAAATTGTGAAAAAGAATGTCATAAAATTGATGAGAAAATACAATATGAACATGAACATGAAAATTAAAAATAAATATAAAAATAAAAATAAAAAACACATATAAAATGAAAAGAATAAAAAAATATAAATTAGTATAGAATCGTTGCAAAAAATTGGTAATGGTGTACCTTTTAATTATAGAGAGGATAGAAGAAGATTTTTGGATAATATTTTGATAGCTTTATCAAATCTCACTCCAAGAATATATTTTTTTTCATAATTTATAAAGACTAGTATTTAATTTTCTAAATCTCATAAAGTCATTTTAAATTTGAATATCACAACATTTATTGAGACTTTTAAAGATATAAAAATCCTGAAAATTTCATACCTTGGAGCTTTTAAAGTTTTCAAAAGTTTTAATCGAATACAACCTATATTAATTGTATAAAATTCTTAATGAGTTTCATATATATAATAGTAGTTTGAGGGATTCATAAATTGTGAAAAATGATTTGTAGGGAGAGATTGTATTATTTGCTTGTGATGTGACTATATTATGGCCTACAAAAAAACCTATTGAGAGATGCATAATTCTAGTACTCTGGCCATTTAACTAAAGTTGAAGGACAATGTGGATAATGAACAAAGTGTGGTTAATTAGGAATATAATAACGTTATGTATTATTATGGGAAATAGGTCTGATTAGCTATTTCCGGTTTTTGCGCATATTGATCAGACTAATTAAACAGCCTTCAACACTTGAGATAAACTCAAAACCAAAACCGAATGGGACTTGAGAATGACATGTGAATGAAGCCTAGAAATGTTCCTTTTATCTCGAAACATTTTCCTTTTTCTTTTTTTAAGATGATTAATGTGAAAGTTTTATACAATTAATAAAATATGTTTCTAACTTCTTGTACTTGCTCGCAGAGGGTCAAGTATACCAAGAAGGCAAGATTATGATTTCTTTTCTTTTTATTTTTGAAAATAAATTATAATTTTATTAATTCAAACTAGCAGTACATCGAGTTCGTTCTCAGTCGATAACATCTGTTAAGTTAGCACAAATACAAATCTGTTAAAAGCCATAAAAGATAAACTATGGCAAAATAATGTTATAAATCGACTTGAAGCCTACAATTCTAAAAAACTAAAGTGGCTATAATATCTAAAATAATTCAAGTTCAACAATCGGTTAACACGTATAATCATAGTTAAATCGTAAACTTACACGTTTGAATTGTTCACACAATAATAAATAAATGTAGAATTACTTGAAAAACCACTTATTTAGAAAATAAATTAATAGAAAGGATAGAGATGAGGTGATTTCAGATTCAACGTTTCACATGGTTTTCAATTATAATTTTGGCAATTTGATCAGCTATAAAACAGTGTTAACAGTATTTATCATTTACCTATATATGCCAGTTGCCTCAACAAGACACTAGAAAAATATTTTTATTATAATGAAAGTCAATACAACAGTTTCAGCTAATTAATGTTACAGTGATATTTTGATCAATTATATACAATCCCAGTTGCTTATTGAAGCAACTGAAGAAATGTATATTTTAATTTGGTGTTACAGGAAAGTCAATACGTTTGAATTCGTACCACTAATTCTGGCCGTACAAATATTTCAACAAGACCATCGTTCATCAATCAGCATATCAAATTGAAGTTACGTTCTGATCAAAAAGTTGAATTTCAAAACAAAATAATGTTCATAATTTCTTATGCAATGAATTTGGCACTCATTATGTCCTTTTTTTTAGCGGAGGTTTTCAAAACAACACTATAATTGAATTGAAAATTATTATTTGATTTTTTTTATTGATAGTTCAACTCGTATTATACGAGATTCGTTAAATTTAAATTCCATTTTATTTTTTATCAAAGTCATCGGACTCAACTGCATGTAATAAACGCACCATTTTGATCGCCTTTTTGACGTAATATCAAACATGGATTACAATAACGAATGTATAGTACGATTTGTTATTTGCGCAAAAAACAACAACAACAAAACTTTAGATTGCAAAATAGAAAATCCGTATACTATAGGTTACAAAAAATTATTTCACCGAATTTCTATTATAATAATTAATTTTATTTATATGTTTTTTTTCTCTTATTTTAAATAATTATTTAGAACATTTCTTAATTTTGTTTTATTTTATGTTTACATAATTTACATATTTAAATTATATATTTTATGACTTTTTTAATATTTAAATTTATTAACTAATTATTCATAATCTAAATATAAATTATTATATTTATTTATCTGGTTTTTATAATTTCTTTCAATATTATTCTTAATAAAATTACTTATTATTTTTATGTTTATTCGATATTAAGATCTCACGTGATTAATTAAAACTTATTATTATTATTATTATTGATATTTTTATTTTTAACTAATTTTATAAATTTATAAAAATAATAATATGTTTCATACCTATTTGTTATTCAACATATTGATGTAGTATTTGAACAACATAATATATCCCTGTCAAAGAAAATAGACAATTCACATTATAATGATTGTTTAAAAATAAAAATCAAAGTGCAATAAATTATTTTTTTAATTCGCGAAAATTCATTGCAACCTGTAATATGCGTGTCTATAATTTACAATCCAAATTATTTTTTGTTGTAAGAAATAACACGTACTTTACAGTATTTATTAGGGAAATTTTTTTTTTGTCCCCAAACTATTTCGATTTTCACAGTTTACCATACGAACTTTTTTTGTGAACAAACCACCATCTGAACTATGCATTTTTTGTAACTTACCCCCTGAAATTAGAATTGTGGTGATTTTGGATACCAAATCCGATTCGTTAAGGATTTGTTTTGGTAATTTCTCTCTTTATTTCCAATCATCCCCCTTTCTCCGCTCTAATCTACCATTTCTACATTGATAACGGCACGACGGTTCTTTAAGCCACGAGATGTCGTTGCTGATCTTCTTACTACCCAAATATGACAAGAACCTATATCTCCAATAAAACCCAAAATGTATATTTGTAAATGAATTTAAACAAAATTCTTACCCCAATAACTAGCTATTTGGCAAATGATGAGCGTTCCACATAGTCAAGTATGTTACAATTTATTTATTTATTTATTTATATAAAATAATAAACTTAAGAGTTGATCAAGATTTTAGAATTTACAATAATAATAGTAAATTATCAATATAAATAAAAATCCTAGGTTTTCTAATAGTATGGTGGAATGAAACTCCCAAACTATAAATTACTTTCTCAAACTAATAGATAATTTTGGGGAAAAGATGGCGGGTGTTATTATTATTATTATTATTATTATTATTATTATTATTTATTTATTTCTTTTTTTTTTTGAAATCTCAAACTTTGTGTGAAGATGAAAAAGACAGTTGATTGGGATGGGGACCATATGGTGGGATTATCGCTAAAGAAAAAGTAAGGGTAGATAGGTCTTTTAAGAGAAAAAAGAATTTTATTACGAAGATAGTACAAAATATAGTTTTGTTATGTTACGTGTATTTTAAATTTTCCATTATTATTGGCATGCAAGATACAAAATTCGATTTTATCTTGGATTAATTAATTATTAAAGCACACTTTCACACCATGACTTTTATAGGTAAGATCAAATAGACATTGCTTGATGGTGAAAGCACGAGAAATTGAAAATTCGTTAATTTTTTTATTTTTTTATTTAGTAGCACGAGAATTTGAAAAATTATTTTTTTATTCAAATTTAATACTAAATTATTCATTTTATTTCAGCCTCATATTCTATAACGGTTATTTAGATGTTCCTTCTAGAATGTACTGTAGGGCCGGGACGCCACTGGGAAAAGTGTCCCGCTCACATTCTAAAACGGTTTTTATTCCTACTTTCTAGAATGTGAGCGGAACGCCTTTCCCAATGACCATCCCGCCCTACTTTTTCAACGTTTTCTGTTTTAGTATTATTTTTTCAATTTTAAATAAAAAATATATTATTTATTTAATAAACCCCAAAATAGAACCCAACCTTTTTCTGCTTCTTGTTCCTTATAATGATTATCTATGTGTAACGTGACATCAACAAAGATTTTCTGCCAGATTGCATTGTTCCAATCTGGACTTAATCAAGAACTAAAGATATATATATTGCGATAAAGTTGAAATTTTAAAAGCAAATGGTGGATTAAATACATATTAATTAGAACTATGTATATAGGACAGACAAAGTTGTTAATTTGACTGTAGATCTCAAGCTTGTCGTATATATAGGAATTAATTTTCAGGTGTACACTTGATCAAATATGAGTTATAATCAAGATGAGTTATAAGACAATAATAAAGAATAGTATTATTGAAGGGATAATCACAAATACACACACACACGCATTGCTGAATACGTCAATTACATATTATTGAAGCGATAATCACAATTACATATACACACGTACAGACGCGTACTTATATATAGTCCTTCGTACGGAACTAGTTGAGGCTATCTAGCTTATTGTTTATAGTTTGTAGCCAATATGTTTGAACAAGAAATTGGATACCAAAGGATTAAATTTGTATAAAGTCAAAAACGTTGGGTCGAAGTTTTTATCTTTCGAAAATTCACAAGTGCTTTTCGAAAGATTAGCAATGGCTTATTCATAAGATATAGATACACATTATATATATGATAATGTATACTTTAAGCGGCCATTAACCAGTTAGTATATAATTGATTCAAGTGGACGTTGGATCATGGACTCGTATATAAAAAAGAAGAATATAATAATAAATATGCAAAACACATACGATAAATATATAATAATATGAATGACGAATATAAAATAATAAAAATAAATAATATGATAAATATCAATTATGGAGTTTATGATTTATCATACATTTAGATTCATGATATATTTGTCATCTCTAAGGAGTGGTTTTCAACATGGAATGTCATTGGGTTCTATTATATATTTACTTTGTGGAATTCTATTGATTTTATGGAGAATTTCATGAATTCTATTTGATTCTAATGGAACTATATTATAGAATTATGTGGATTTTAATAGAATTCATTAAAATTATTACAACTCTTTTTACAAGAACAATTATCACACCTTAGGAGAATGTACAAATTGTAATAATAATATTTATTGTGCAATATTATCATTAAAAATGTGAACTATTGAAAAAAACACATAATATTTTGTTACCAATTTTATTTTCAGACAATCAATTTTAAAATTAATTATTTTTATAAATCTGGCAATATTATTGATCTTTTCTCTTATTTTATTTTTATTACAAGATGAATACTATATCTTTCTACTCAATAAGTAAATAAAAAATAAAAGTTTAGAAAAAAAAACTATGATTATAAGAAATATAAAGTCTAACTTTGTCTTTTTTCTTGAACAGAAGAATGTTCCATAATTTTATAAACTAAAATAAACAAAATTAATAATAAGTTCTCATTATACTTTATGTGCAAATATGATAATGCGATTAATGTAATCATTTTCACGTCATATTATATGGATATATGGTAATTTTTTAAAAAAATGCGATAAGAAATAAATATTTTATCAATTGCACGATCATTTTTTTCTTATAGATTGATTTTTTTTTATTTTTTTTGCAAAAATTAGAAAAAGTGATTTTTTTTTTTAATACTAGAGTGATAAAATAATATCTTTTAACTATATATATATGCGTGTGTGTGTGTGTAAACATATACTCCCTCCATTCCAATATGATAGTCATACGGTTGATTTCACACGAATTAAGAAATGAGTAGTTTATATAGTTAAGTCATTAATTTAGTTAGTATTTTTCAATTTATCCCTTCTTGAATTTATTAATGTCAATTAATACTCATAGAAATTAGTATTAGAATTTGTATATTCTTATTGAAACAGTAAGATTTTGTATTGTAATCATTAATTTTTAATTTACTATGTAGAAAACTAGTATTTCAAGAATATTAATTAAGGGTATGAGTGGAAATAAAAAATTAATGATATGTTAAATCTGGTAACTGGACTATCATTGTGAGGCGGATGAAAATAGAATAATGGACTATCTTTGTGGGACGGATGAGTATTATTAATGTGAATAAGAAAAAAATAAATTCCATAAAATTCTGAGGTTAAGAGCAAAGAATTTGGTAGGAATTGTGTAAGTGTATTATTAACATAAAACTCAATAGAATTCTATTGAAATCCATAATATAATAAAATACACAAGACTCCACTATAAATTGAGGATGTCGGAATTCTAAAGAATTCCAAGTTGAAAACACAGAATTTCATGTAATCTATAGAAATCTAAATTGAGAATATCTAATATTGTATGAAATTTTAAATTCTGTTCAATTCTATATTGGGAACTGTAAAGAAATAGATAGAAACATAATATTGAACAAAACAAGCTGAAAGCTGCATGACTTTTGTGTATTTTCAGAATAAGGTTTGCATTTCATTGATTAAAGTTGCGCAGCTTCTTGTGCATATATATACCATACAATGGATTAATCTAGAAGCTAGGTTTTCTAAGCTAAGGGTCTATCTACACCACAATGAGCCGGTTTGCATAGGATTCCTTCTTAACATTAAAGTTGTCCAGTTTTGTCCCCATGCACACGTCCACTAACGTTCCTTTCTGCTGTTTGTCTTCATCTGCTGTTTTGTTCTCATGTGATGAATCATCTGCTAGGATGGCAATGCTTGATGACTTGCCATTGTTAATATGCCCCCTCAATTCTATATAGGGTTTAACTACAATTGTGAGCTTGTTTCTAAGCCTACCATAGAATTGCCCGGTCAATGGCTTTGTCATAATATCAGCAACTTGATCATGAGCTGGTACATGTTGTACTATAACAATACCACTCTACACCTTCTCCTTGATGAAATGTAAGTCAAGCTCAAAATATTTGATCTTATCATGGTTTATAGGATTATTTGATAATGTTATTGCCCCTAAGTTATCCATCCAGATAATGCCAGGCTTAGGTGCACAAATCTTTAGCTCCTGCAGCAATGATCTCATCCATATCATTTCACAAATTTTGATTGCAAAGCTCCTATATTCAGCCTATGTTGAAGATCTTGAAACTGTAGCTTTCTTTTTGGCTTTCCATGAAATCAGATTATTTTCTAAGAACACACATATTCCTGAAGTTGATCTCCTGTCATCAATATTTGAAGCCCAATATGAGTGTGCATAGGCTCTTATACTAAAATCGTTGCAAGGAGTGATCTTCAAACCAAAATTCAATGTTCCAGCAAGACATCTCATAATCCTTTTGACTGCTCTCCAATGAGTGGTTAAAGGATTTTGCATGTACTGGCTCACCTTGTTCACAGCATAGCTAATGTCTGGTCTTGTCACAGTGACATACTGCAGGACTCCAACAATCTGTCTATAATGCCTAGGATTTTCAATGGGCTGTCCTGAAAACTTTCATAGAGTAGGATGAGAAATCATGGGAGAGACAACTCCTTTTGCCCCCTTCATCCCTATTCTATCAAGAACCTCTGAAATGTATTTATTCTTGCTTAAAATGATCCTGCATGATCTGTAGTTACTTCAATTCCCAAGAAGTAATGCAAGATGCCAAGATCCTTGAGAAAAAAGTGCTTAAGAAGTGTGTGAATTAGGTCTTTCAATTCTGAGTCACATCTTTCAGTTAGGATTATGTCATCAACATAAACCATGATGAATGTGCAAGAAGGTTGTCTATGTGTTATATAAAGAGAGATATCAGATTTTGAGGGAGTAAATCCAAGTGAAATCAAGATATCACCAAATTTGCTTGACCATGCTCTGGAAGCCTGCTTCAATCCATAAAGAGCTTTGTGTAGCTTGCAAACCAATGATTGTTCTCCTTCCTTTATAAAACCAAAAGGCTGCTCCATGTAGATATCAGTGTCCACCTCTCCATTCAAGAATGTATTGTCCTCATCAAGTTGCTTGATAGACCAGCCTTTACTGTTCTGATGGTTGCTGGTTTAACTACTGAGCTGTAGGTGTCAGTATAGTCCAATCCAGGAGCTTGAGTGTAACCCTTTACCACTAACCTGGCTTTATATCTAGCAACTGATCCATCTGAGTTCCTTTTTATTTTAAACACCCATTTTGAACTAATAACTTTCCTGTCATGTGGAATCTGAACAAGAGACCAAGTTTTGTTTCTTGTGAGGGCTTGATATTCAGCAGCCATGACATCTCTCCACATAGGAATAACAATAGCCTCCTCAGGTGTTTTAGGCTCATAATCATCATTTCTCATCTCTGCAACATATATTTTTGGCTTATGAATGCCAGATTTCGATCTGGTTTACATGTGATGTGTACCTGCATTGCCCTGCATAGTAGGATTAGCTGGAACAGATGTATCCATATGCTCAATAGGTAAATCTATAGTTATTTGACCAATAGGGATGGTGTTTGTAGATGATGAAGTGTGTGGTGTAGGGGTGACAGAGTTTATATTTTCCGAAGACATTTATGTTGGAGAGTTCAAGGGATGATCATTGGCTGCATGTGAAGCTGAAGATGGTAAAGGTTGAGCTGAGTCAAGGTTTATCAGAGGATTGAGTCTTGTGTCATGTAACTTGATTAGAGGTGTTTGGCTTTCTGTGTCTTGATACCATCTGAAACTGAATTCTTAATCTTGAAGGGAAACACATCTTCTTGGAACAATACATGAATGGTTATTATTATTTTGTTTGTGGACAAAAGAATCTTATATCCCTTATGATTGGGACTGTACCCTATAAAGGTGGAAGGCAGGCTTTTGGGCTGAAGTTTATGGGAGGAGTAAGGCTTAAGGAGTGGAAAACATAAACAACCAAAGTTTCTAAGAGACATGATCTGGTTTTTCTGTGCTAATGATCTCAAGAGGTGATTTAAATTTCAGAATTTTGCTAGGGTTCTGTTAATTAAGTAAACAATTGAACTAAATGCCTCACTCCAATACTTGTCTGGAACATTTGACTGTGGCATGAGAGACAGAGACACCTGAACTATATGCCTATGCTTTCTCTCTGCAAACCCATTTTGTTCAGGTGTGTAGGGACAGGACATCCTATGAGTGATTCCAGATCGATCTAGAATTTGTCCAAGTCCTATAAATTCACCTCCTCCATCAAATTGGAGACATTTGATTGTAATTTTGAACTGGTTTTCAACAAGGGCCTTGAAGTGCAAGAAAGCAGGTTTAGTATCAAATTAGCCTTAAGCAAATAGAACCAAGTGAATCTTGAGGCATGATCTATGAAGCTTACATAGAGTGTGTAACCATCATGAGATAGAGTTGGGGCAGGACCCCAAAGATCACTATGGATGACATCAAGGATCTTATAATCATGTGACTGAGATTCAGTGAATGGTAATTTGTGCATTTTTGAACTCAAACAATCAGAACATAGAGAATTATTTTTATTATCAATAAAAGGTAAATTACAATGTGTCAGAGCCGTTTTTACAATCTCATAAGAGGGATGACCAAGTCTGGAATGCCACAAACTTATGTCTAGATTATTAATGAGCTGAGCTGAATTGACACTTGATTGAAAACAAGAAAAACTCGAAGATTGTTCTTGATGAGGCTGGAGTGGAGTAAGTTTGAATCTGTAGAGGCCATTACTGAGGGTCCCTTTGAGCAGCACTGCTTTTGTTACTTGGTCCTTCACAAGACACAAAGAAGGGTGAAATTCAAAAAATACATTGTTGTCTTTTGCAAACTGAGACACACTAAGTAGGTTACTAGTGGTGTGTGGAACATGTAGGAGGTTATTTAGAGCAAATGTATGGGCATTAGAAATCACTAAAGAGTTACCATGATGAGCTTTGGACATACCTCCACCATTGGTTGTTTGAATTTTTTCACTTCCTTGATAATCATTGGACATATTCAGATTAGCCGAGTCATATGTCAAATGATTGGTTGCACCAGAATTTGGAAACCAATAGTGCTCATGACCTACTTCAGATCCTGCAGAACTAAGGCTAACAACATTTGCCATTGGATTGTTGTTCCCTGTTTGATCTCTCTGATTCTTGTCTCCACTATTACCTTGGTAACTTGAATCAAACCTATAATAGCATTTATCGGCTGTGTGATTATTATAGCCACAAATCTGACATCTTGATCGATTAGCACCAAATCTACCCACTCTTCCTCTGAAATTACCTCCTCTTCCTGAATTACTTCTTCCTCCTCTATTTCCTGAAAACTGATCTTTGTTGCCTTGATGCTGATAAAAGCCTCTACCCCTGCCTCTTCTTGCTCCAAAAATAGATCCTTGAGTGGCGAGGTTAGCACTAAATTGTGTGATATCACTGATATTCCATTCCTTCCAGCCTATTCTCAAAACTAAGTAGGACAACATAAGCCCCTGTCATTGTAAATGGATTATATTCAGGGCCTAATCCGTTCAAAAGACACATTATTTGATCACTCTCACTAATCTTTTCACCAACTGATCCAAGCATATCACAGACATTCTTGGTTTTTCAAAAATACTCTCTCATTTGCAAAGCTCCTTTCTTAGTGGACTGCAATATTATTGCAACTTTAATTGCATGATTTTTGACCTATTATGACTAGCAAAGCTGGTTTTTAAACAGTCCCAAATTTCTTTGACATTATTAAGTCCCACAATGGTGACAAGGATGCTTTCAGTCAAAGAAGATAGCAGCCAAGAAACAATAATTTGATCTTGTTTCATCCATTTAATAAAATGCGGATTAATCATACTTTCTTCGGTAAATCTGTTTGGAATAGGCTGCTGGCCATTGATGAATCCCTCTAATCCATATCCACGGATGGCTGCCATCACTTGATGTTCCCAAAATAACAAGTTGTTGTCATTAAGTTTAGTACTCACAAGCTGACTTTGTAGTTGGATGGTTTCAGGGTTCTGAAAAGCTGCAAGTGGCCCCTCTACCATTTCTGCAGCTGTTGTCGCCATTGATCAAAAGAAAATAAAAGGTTTGATAGAGATGGATCAAAGACTAGCTTTGATACCATGTAAAGAAATAGATACGAACATAATATTGAACAAAACAATCTGAAAGCTCCATGACTTTTGTGTATTTTCAGAATAAGGTTTGTATATTCATTGATTAAAGCTGCACAGCTTCTTGTGCATGTATATATATACCATACAATGGATTAATCTAGAAGGTAGGTTTTCTAAGCTAAGGGTCTATCTACACTGCAATGAGCGAGTTTTCATATGATTCCTTCTTAACATTACACCTATCCTGTTTTGTCCCCATGCACACGTCCACCAACGTTCCTTTCTGCCGTATGTCTTCATCTGCTATTTTGTTCTCATGTGATGAATCATCTTCCAGGATGGCAATGCTTGATGACTTGCCATTGCTAATAGGCACAAACCCTGAATTCTTCATGATTTTTCTAAAGACATATTATAGAAGTTATCTAAAAGAAATTAAGACATGAAAGAGAAAAATAAATAAAAAAATTGTCTACTGACGTATCTCAGGTGTTTGGAGCTTAGATTATAAATTAAGAATTACTATATAAAACCCTAGAGACGTAATTTCATTATAACTTGTACATATCCAATTTCCTAGAAATTGACTTATTAGACGCTTTATACAAATCAGACCAACATTTACGAGTCTAGGATCAAAGCCTGAATTGCTTTCATCAGTTTCCAGGTATAAGGGGTAGTTTAACTTGATTTTCTTGTTTAATTACCTGTTGCATCTCATATTCCTATTCCACACAGTTTACAAGTGTATTTACATCTAATATAATGCATATTTACTTCCTCAAAAACCCTCTTTTGTTGGACTCTATCTGTTGTATCTTATATTCCTATTCCACACAGTTTACACGTGTATTTAAATCTAAATATAATAAGGTTTATTAAATAATTAATATATATTTAATTATAAATTAATAAAATATTACATATTCTAAAAAGTTTGAATTTTTGTGTCGGGATGATTTAAATCTAATATAATAAGGTTTATTAAATAATTAATACATATTTAATTATAAATTAATAAAATATTACATATTCTAAAAAGTTTGAATTTTTGTGTCGGGATGCCAATCACAAACGCGTCCCGTCCATTTAAGTAATTAAAAAAAATCCAAAAATCGGGACGCTGGTGTCAAACGCGACCCAAACCTATTTATATATATAAAAAAAAGCTTTCGGGGTCAATTTGAAAAAAAAATTGAGGTCCGGGACGCGGGTGTCAAACACGTCTCTGGTGTTTTTTAAAAAAGTGTTTTTTGACCGGGACGACAATCACAAACGCGTCCCGGATATGTTTTTTTTAATTTGGCCCACAATTTTATTTTTATTTTCAACTTGGCCCAATTCTTTTTCCATTTTTATAATTTATTTCTAAATAAATAAACATATTTAATTAGGGTTTCTTCTTTTATAATTTCTTTAGAATTTTTATTAGGAAGAATAAATAAACATATCTATTATTATAAGTGCATATCATAATAATGTCTTAAAATCATAAGAAATTTATTTCAAAATTAAAATACAATAAGAAACAAGATTAAAATAATAATTCAGTAATTTGGTATTACATATGTGATAACATTCGTAATGATGTATTTCCAATGAGATTGTGGTATAGACAAATGCAATTCAAATAATTTATATTGAATACCCAATCCATCAAACCGAATAAAGGTTCTCCATGTTTTAGATATGCAGCAATAAACTCAGTATCGCCTGCCACGTTATTCTAAAAACGTACTAGCCATTCTGGAACTTGTACTTTGTTGGTCTTATGATCCTAAGTACAATGCTCGTTTCCCAACATCATATGAAAATGCCTGTATCGTTTTTCCAGAAGTTGAACTCGAGCGGTTATGTCGTCCATTGTGAAGTCTTTCCCGAACGTAACATTGATTTTGTCCGACAAGATTCACGTGATATTGTTGCATAATCCTCTTTTGGGATCATAGACACCATTGAGCTTACTCTCACGGAGGTCTTCAACCAGATGCTCTACTCGGTTAGGTTTCTATCGTAGAAAAAGAAATCTTCTTCGAAATCAAGATTTGGTACATAGTTAGGCTGATGGGAACTCATTTTTTCTTTTTGTTATGGGAATACCTAGACGGTGGAGAAAACCAGAGGTGTAAGTGAATTGTGTTTAAAGAATATAGTCCAATATTCAAAACTTATAGATGGGTTACAATTTCACAAGAAGGTTGTATTCAATGTGTAATCTTTGACATAACTAAAGATGAAAACATAATGATTAATGTGTAGTCTTATCACAAAGAAAGTTGAAAAAATATGGAATAGTGTCTAGTATTATCATGGGAAAAGTTCAAAAACCTATTGATTAATGTGTAGTCTTGTCACTAGCAAGGTTGGATAAACATTAAATAAATTATTTTATTAAATAAAGGAAAAACAAAAAATTACACATTCAAAGATTACAAAATTTGAAATAGTTGCACACTGAAATATGCGATTTGATTAAATAAAAAAATAAACGTTACAAATTCAAACATTACAAATTAAACATAGTACGTAGTTGCACACTCAGATTAAGGTCATTCTGATCCCATTTTATTACACATTTGAGTACTAATACATTGAGAATGCATCAATTGAAAGCTTCTTCCATCTCCTTCCACAATGGTGGCACATCATACAAATAATATCTGTGTGATGCATCATCACCGTATTCCTTTATTAAAAAAAGGTTAGCAATTTAAATGAAACCAACACAAACCACATAATTATTTGTAGATAGATGTGTGGACTTTATTAGGCTGGAGAAATATTATTATTGATAATGGTATCAATACAGATCAATACACGTTCCTCAGAAAGTATTGCTTTCCACCAACCGTACCTCATCTACATTTCTTCTATCCTGTCGTGAATTTCAGGAAATGTAGGTGAAATCATGAAACGACTCTGGAGTAAGCTTTTTACATGCGGGACGCTCAAGATCATATACATTTTTTTGTACCTCTTTCAACACTTTCTTTCTGAGCAATGAAAAATTCCAAAATGACTCGTTCCATCTCCATGGTCCATGGGGTGAGTGCAGGATCATAGTAATCATTGTGTGCTTTTAGTACATCTGGATGGTTTTCATCAAAGTTAGCAATTATTAGATGGTATAGTTTATATTTCTTGGTAGTTTTCTTTGTGTGTACATATATATAAATGCGTAATATAATTGTGAAATGTGCATATTAGTCTCAGTGTGCGTAAAAATACATTGCATTGCATTACTGTACTTGCTTGAAATGTCTTCTCATGTCCACCAGTGTGTTAGAATATGTGCACTGATTATTGTAGTCTGATTTGACAGTATTTTGTATTGGTGATAAAACAAAACAAACACGGGAGAGCATTGAAATATGTGACATTGCAGTCAAATTTGTCAATTGAGAAACAGTAAAAATGCAACACACACATAGAAAAAAAAATTAAAAAAATGAAATGCAGATTTGCCAACTACTATTACCGTGTCATTGTATTGTCTACTCACTTGAATGATTGCACAAGTCGTATTTTGATGAATTGTGTTGTCTTGCCATCCAGTACAATATGTCATGGAACACTAAAAATTATTGTCCACACACACATCAATGAAGTCAAGCTTTGCCAACTACTATTGTTGTGTCATTGTGTTGTCTATTCACTTAAATAATTGCATAACTTGTATTTTAATCGTTTAGTAACTTATCTGATAGTCTCTCCTTACTATAAATACGTTGTGGAACAAATAATGGACAATTCATCAGCAAATACATATCAATTACTTCATATCTTATTTGAAAAAAAGCTAATGGCAGATCACTTTAACGACACAGATGGTCATCCTACACTTTGGGTCAAAATACTCGATTATGATTATGAAGGAAACACTAAGTGGACACTCACTAGAGATGAATGTCTACTGGAATTCCTAATCACCAAAAAAGATATGCAAGGATGGAATCCAAATGAAGGACCGTTACTAGAAAATCGAGTGAAAGAAGCTAAGTGTTTACTTAATTGCTGCTTCAAAAATCAACGTGCCATTTCCTAAGATGATGTCATAGCCAGGATTGTCCAACTTCAAAGCTGGTTCAGGTTCTTCAAAGAATTGATTCGGACCCCTGGTACAGTTTGGAACGAGAATGTGAAAATGGTCTTTGGTGATCATAATATCCGAAAGAAATTTATGCATGTAAGTTCTACACTTCATTTTAAATTATTACAAGTAATTTAAATCGTTCATTATTATTCTAACTTGTTGTGATGAATAGAGGATTGTCCAATCAAAAGCTATTGCAATGCTTTTGATGAGGAACCCTTGCTCACAAAAATGGAAGTACTTTTCGAAGATGTGTATCCAACTAATCACAATGGAAGCTCTACGAGTGGAAGTACTATTGAACATCATTGCATGTTGTTTTACCGACACTGCTCTATCTGTTTGGATTGCGTTTGTTGTTTCATTGTATAATATTTTTATGTTGCTTTACCGACACTGCTCTATCTTTTTGGGTTGTGTTTGTTGTTTTTTTGTGTAATGTTCTTATGGTGTGTTATTTTTTATCTTGCCCAAATCACCTCTACTACTGGCTCGAAAGATTGTAATTTTAATCTTTTTATTTAATGATTATTTGTTTACTTTATATATTTGATAAATACTGAGCGATAGAAAATAGAAAGTGAACCACGCACTAGGGAACTTCAACACAATTAAAATAAATTACACAATACCGAAATAGTATCACATATGTGATCCCGTGCCACACCGCTTTCGGTGTTTATTCTTATGTAAGTCGTCATCATGTCCTTGTGAGGGGGCTGGTGGTTCCTGAATCGACACTTGCTCGTCACCTTCGTCCTCATCCACATATAAACCCCAACGTTGATGTGCACGATACGCATTTTCAGTGGGAATCTAATAGCAACTAAAATATGTACTGCATTAAGATATATATGATAATCATGAGACTGCATACCAACCAATTTTAGTCCTTCATTGAAACCGAGACACCAAGACCCACCCCTCCCCGCCCCATTCGTAAAATGATAGGATTTGTTTTTATTTTTTACTAATTTATTATTTTTTTTGTACTTTTTTTCCATTTTTTATTTAAAATCGAAGAAAACAGAAAACGCGTATTGAACGATCGACACCCGACCCTCGTGGTTCCGAGACACCGAGACGCACCCCTCCCCGCCCTGTTCGTAAAATGATAGGATCGATTTTTATTTTTTATGAATTTTCTATTTTTCTCGATATTTTTTCGATCTTTTATTTAAAAATCGAAAAAGAAAAATAGAAAACGCGTACTTAACGATCGACACCTGTTCCTCGTGGATCCACGACATCGATACGCACCTCTTGCCCCCTCGGAAAAATCATGATACTTCGTCGCTTCACGTTTCCAACCGAACAACTTGATCGATCGGTCGTATCTTGGTTGTTTGTCGAATTACATGACACGTGTAAATACACACATGGTCGTTGATGTTTTTCAATCGAAATCGTGTCCAAACCACCCCACGTGCCTAAGATGATATGATTTGTTTCATTTTTATGATTTTTCTATTTTTGGTTTTTTTTATTTAAAAAAACCGAGATCTTGGAAATGCCCTCGGAAAAAACCGAGTGCCCTCGGTTTTTTCCGAGGGGAAATAGTGCCCCTCGGTTTTTCTAAATGAAAAAAATAAAAAAAATAGAAAACTTGTATTTAACAATCGACACCCGATCCTCGGAGTTCCGGGACACCGAGACGCACCTCGCCCCGCCCCATTCATAAAATGATAGGATTTGTTTTTATTTTTTTACTAATTTCTTGTTTTTTTTGGTATTTTTTCCATTTTTTTATTTAAAATTGAAAAAAATAAAAAACGCGTATTTAACTATCGACACCCGACCCTCGTGGTTCCGGAACACAGAGATGCACCCCTCTCCGCCCCGTTCGTAAAATGATATGATCGGTTTTTATTTTTACGAATTTTCTATTTTTCTCGATATATTTTTGAATTTATATTTAAAATTGAAAAAAAAATAGAAAACGCGTACTTAACGATCGACACCCGTTCCTCGCGGATCCATGACTCCAAGAAGCACCTCTTGCCCCCTCGGCAAAATCACGACACTTCTTCACTTCACGATTCCAACCGAACAACTTGATCGATCGATCGTATCTTGGTTGTTGGTCGAATTATAGGACACGTGTGAATACACTAATGGTCGTTGATATTTTTCAATCGAAATTGGGTCAAAACCACACCACGTGCCTAAGATGATAGGATTTGTTTTATTTTTACGATTTTTCTATTTTTTTGATTTTTTTATTTAAAAAATCGAGGGCTTGGAAATGCCCTCAGAAAAAACTGAGGGGACCAAAATGCCCTCGGTTTTTTCCGAAGGCATTTCCAATACCTCGGTTTGTTTGCTATTTTATTTTAATTTTTACTTTTTACTTGAATAAAAAATCGAGGACAATATAACCCTCGATTTTTTCCGAGGGGACTCCCAAGCCCTCGGTTGTTCTTCTATTTTTTTAAATTTTTTATTAAATAAGAAATCTGAGGGACAATATTGCCCTCGGGTTTTCTCGAGGAGAATTTCCTTCCCTTGAATTTTTCGAGGGGAATTTTCCTTCGATAATAATACCCTCGAAAATCCTTCGATATTACCTTCGGTAATTATGGCGGCAGAAAATTGGCACCATTTTTTCAAGGGATTTAGCGAGGGGGAATATTTCCCTCGGTAACAACAGAGGAAAAGTTTGGTCCCTCGGAAAATACCGAGGGGATTAATGCTCTCAGTTTTTCACTCACTTTTTCAATGTTTTTTTTTTGGTAGTGGAAGCAAAAATTAAATCACCAGAAAACATGAAAATTAGATATTCTATAATGATGCATGTAACTTTGTTTTAATTTTTTTTCTTATTAATTACTGTTTTTATTACTTTATTTTCTTGACCTAATATATAGTGTTAGGTTCGTATTATATTATAATTAACTTTGGGATATCAAGTTTGTTGAATATTATTTTCGACAACTTTATTCCTTGTTTGTAGTTTGCCTTTCTTAGGACATTAAGTATTTTAGGACTATAGATTTCTTTCCTAGTTGGAGTCTACGACTTTATTTAGTTTCCTAAGTTTTATCTAACTTGTTTATCAAGACTAGGAGTCTTGATTATTTAAAAGAAGGAACGAAGACGCAATACACACACACGGAAAAAAGATGCGAGAAGATTGAAGCAAGCAAGGACGCAAGACACGGAGAACACGAGCAAGTAGATTTCTTGAGGCAACGATCCAAATCAAGGAGATCTTCAAAGTTGCGTAACCAACGAAGAAGATCATCACAAACTTTACCACAAGACTTGAAGCCACGATCTTAATCACGAAGATCTTTGAAGTTGCATAACCAACAGAGAAGATCATCATACCGAAGCGACGAGTATATTATGTATCAAGAGTTTGATACAATTGGTTTTTCATATTTTACTTTTATTATTTTGTATTGATCTTAAACATTATAAAGTAATATAGTTCTCGGGTTTGTATACCCAAGTTCACAAGTACTTTTACTTGTGAACTGAATTTAAATTGTTGTGTTCAAACTATTATTTTTATTTTTATTTCCGCTGCTGTTTCTGTTTACTGATTGATGTTAGGTTTGGTGACATCTATCACGAAACCTAACATCATTTTTATAAGTTATAATTCTATAAGACTACAATTGGTACCAGAGCAGGGTACTTAACACTAAGTATTTCGATCCTTATTTTGTATGATTTGACATTATAGATGCAGAAGTTGAACTTGACAGGTACGAGAAGTTGAGCATCGAGTACGATGAATTATTTGCCAACTGGGTAAATCAAATACTCAAGGCCAAGGCTCTTACGATCAAAGTTGACAAACTAACTCAAGAAAAGGATGATCAACTCAATATAATTGTCCGTTTGGAATCGTCACTCACGAGGAAAGATGCTGAGTTTGAACGAGTGAAGTCTGAGTTGAAAAAGGCCCAAGAAATCCTCACAAACCTTAACAAGGGCAAAGCTAAACTTTATGAAATTCTGGATATGAGTTTTCCAGACTCCTCCAAACACGGAAATGGGTACAAGCCTAATCAGCAAACACCATAATCAAGTCAAAAATCGAAGTCGACCAAACGCCACAAAAGGAGAAGAAGACAATACGTGTGTCATCACTGTGGTGAACCAGGTCACATACGACCATATTGCTGGAAGCTTGTTGGCAAGCAAAATCGGTTTAAAAGGTCGAAGCTGACTGCTGAGTTCCGTGATGTTTCCCGTGTTCCTAACACCAAAGTCAGCACCAGAGTCAAACAGGTCTGGGTAAAAAAGAACGAGCGCAAATGCAATATGATCTATACCTCCCTAAAGTCTCACGTTCCAGGAGCCTAGTACTTCGATAGTGGTTGCTCGAAACACATGACCGGCTCGGAAGATCTACTTTCCAACATTGTTAAATTTCAAGGAGGAAAGGTGAAATATGGTGGAGGTGCAAATGGCTAAATTATTGGCCAAGGAAATTTTCATGTGCCTGGTATTATGAAGCTCGAGAACTTATTACTTGTTGAAGTCCTAACTGCGAATTTGATAAGCATTAGTCAGCCGTGCGATGATGGTTTTAGTGCCAAGTTCTCCCATGAAAAATGTGAAGTCTATGATGAAGGGAATGCATGTATTCTTACTGGTCAGAGGACATCGGACAACTGCTACCAAATCGAAGTTGTAGAGATCGAAAATGTAGGTGGTGACAGTACTGATGACATGTCACCAGACTTAACACCAACTCAGGCTGCTCCAGAATCCAACTCAGATTCAGATAAGACATTTGCTCCAGTCGCTCGTATTTAATCGATGGTAAGTGAGTTTATTACGAGAATGTCTGATACATTCGAGATGAGCATGGAAGGTAATCTCTCTTACTTTCTTGGTTTGCAAATTAAATAACTGGATGACGGTATTTTTCTTTCTTAGTCCAAATATGCTAAGAATCTTATATATTGGTATAGCAAAAAATAGAATTGCATTTCTCTTTCTACAGCTGAAGCCAAGTATATTACAGCTGGAAGTGCTTGTACACAATTGTTATGGATGAACCAAATGATAGAGGCCTATGGTCTACATAGTAGAATATTGACTGTGCTCTGTGATAATTCCAGTGCCATTGATATCTCGAGAAATCCTGTCCAACACTCACGAATCAAACACATTGCTATAAGGTACCACTTATTCGTGATTTGGTTGAGAGAAAGATAGCGAGTTTTGAGCATATAGGAACAGACAATCATCTTGCTGACATCTTCACAAAGGCATTAGATTTAGAGACCTTTTCTCGTTTGAGAAGAGATCTCGAAATGTGCATTGTCTAAGTCCGTGTTAGTTTTGATGTTCTGACGCCCAATTATGTCATTAGTCACAACATCTGTATATTTTGCATGCATTTTTATTTTTTTTTTCTCATACATATACTAAATGCATTAGGGTCTGATTGAAGTGCAGAAAAATCATGTGTTGTAATAAAAAATGATGACAAAAAGACTAAACTCTTCAAGTAGGTGATTGTGGAACTTTCCCGCAGAAACTGGTATTCTCCCAGGTCCAAAAACAAGGGGTGTTGAAGATAAGCTAGTTTCTCTTCAAATCTTTAAAAAGATGATGAAAATCTGGATTAAAAAAGATCCAATCTTTAAATTTCACCCTCTTGAGTGATTTTGACGTAGTCATTGACTTGAGTTGAGGGGTCTGTTTTCATTGACTTCACTGAAGCAATGTTGGTTATAATGTTATCTCATAAAAAGCAACACTGATCATGTCACCTAAATCAATTGCTGAATTTTCTTTTTATCTTTTTAGGACATGTTTTTTTAGGCATCAAATAGGATATTCATACTTTGAGAAGATGTCGTCTTGCTTTGTGTTATGTTGCTTGTGCTTACGTCTTTTCTTGAATTCTCTTAATCGTGTTACAAATCTTGCTAACCAAGTATTTCAGTGGTGTTATAATCAGAGGATTGGACAGGTAATAATGGGTTAATTTGGCGAGTGAAAAGTTACTTTGCAAAGGCTTTGTTCAACTATAGTGATGGTTTATAAAAATCTAGCTCTAACTCGGTTTTATATGTAGTTGAGATTTGTGATTTTAATTTTCAAATATGAGATAGTGGGTTATTTAAACATAGAGATCGTGTGTCTTATTTTGAAAAGGAGTGAACTTGTTTTTAAGGAAAGAAAAATCTAGGGTCTTATAGAATAGTGGGGGGTGGGGTGGTGGGGGTGGTGGTGGTGGTGGTTATTTATTCACTTTACCTTTTTCATCCCCTTCCTTTATCTACTGCGTATGATTTTTCCATATTGACAAAGTTAAGTTTTTTATTTTTCATTTCTCTTAATTTTACTACCTACGGCACTCGATTTTGTGTTTGTAGTTGTTTCCAATCTCTTGCATAATGTCGAATTCGTCATCACCCAACAAAGCTCCGGAAACAGACACTGCGTCTGGATGATAAGAAAAATCCACCCAAAGTCCACGAAGAAAAGTTCTAAAGCTGTCCAGAAGCTTCATGATGGTTCTGGTGACATGTCACCGAAACCAACATCCCCTGCAGACAATCCTACCTCTTCTCCAAGCTTCGATTCTGACAATGTTCCATCTGATAGTGCACCGATGTCAACAACTGCCTCCAACCACTCAGTTAGCTCTGATGAGGCTCCATCTCAAGCTGTCGAGATTGAAGACATGGAACTAATCTCCACGAGGTTCTTGACGAGTGAAGCTGAAGGGCTGTTCTTGGGATTTTAAGATCGAGGCATGATTGCTGAGCACTAAATCCACGTTGATGTTTTCGTGAAGCAGAATCTGATTACCTTCTTTAGGCATCGTGGCGCCTCTTCGAGCTGGTGTCATGTCTGGTGATGGTTCTGGTGTTCCCAACATCCGTACCAACATGGTTCATTTTTTTGCTCCGATTGTCCGAGCCCAGATTACTTTATTTGATAATCAGGTTGCACATCACCAAGCATTTCGGGACTCGTTTTTGAGGTCCTTTTGCTTTCAGAACAAAAAGGGGGAGAAGATGTAGAAGACGCGGCTCGTTCGTTTGGCAAAAGAGAGAGGACTCATACTTCTAGTTTGATCTTATTAAGGGGGAGATTCAATTTACGGGGAGTAAGAATTTAGGGGGAGTCTTTGAACATTTTGGTGCGTCTTGGTGGTTTTGTCCAGAAAGTCAACAGGGGGAGATTTCTGAAAATATTATTTTCGAGAATTTTATTCATTGTTTGTAGTTTGCCTTTCTTAGGACATTAAGTATTTTAGGACTCTACATTTCTTTCCTAGTTGGAGTCAGAAATCTCTCCGATACTTAAATCAGTAAGCGTTTGAGATGTTTTTACAGAAAGAAAGCAAGAATGATCAAGAGAATGACATACATCTCTCAGCCTTGGGGGCTGAGATATTTATAGCTTCTCCTAGTGGGGACCCCAGCCGGGATCTCAGGAGCACATGCCGCGAATCAAGGGCTGTTTGACAACCATTTCTGACAAGTGGCCCCACTTGTCTTTCTGTTGGGAATCTAAGAGTCAGATTTGTCCTGTTCCAGGTCTTTCCCTTTTTTCCTCTTTCACGCCACCTTAAGATCGGTACCAGACCCTGGTTCTGACCAGGTCTTCCTTATTTCAGATCTTCATCCCTTCCGTGCTATCTCAACTTCCTGGGAGTTCAGCAAAATTCCAAGAAGCTGACCTGTCGTGATCTCATTCTTCTTTCCGCTAATGTTCCTGTCTTTCAACAGGTTAGATCTTATGAGGACGAGCTCTATTCCTAGAGGAACTGAGCCAGGTCTTTCACCAAGACCAGGCTTAATTTCTATCCTCGGAACCTCAGCTCGACTCTGCCTTTAGGCCTTCGATGATTTTCTCTAGATAGTTACGCCCAGAAGAAGCCGGCATGACAGCCAGTTCTTCCTGACAGAGATATCCGCCTCCCCAACAGCCATAATTATTGGCATTAGTTATGTCGGTTCGTTTTCCCAAAAACGGTCCTTATTCTGCACGTCTTCTCTGACACGTAGGTAGCGTATGATTTGACCTAGGGCGTTTAGCGCTCCACCACATCGTACAGAGTACTGTTAACATTAAATGCGGGAATCCCATCAAATCCCAGCTCCTCGATTTTCGTTTTTCAAATTGATCCGTTTTCCTTTTTGTCCCCCCAAATACCTTTTCCCTTTCACTTTTCAAATTCTACTTCTCACAAACTCTTTAAGAAACCCCTCCTTTCTCTCTACAACATTCCGGCGACTTCTGCAACTCCACCAATCTTCTTCCAATCTTTCCAAGCACTTATTACCAGGTATTCTTTCTTCCTTCACGCAATCTTTAATTATGTCAATTTCTTCTTCCCGAACCAACTCCATCAGGGAGGATTCATCGGGGGCAACTCCGGTGAACTCCACCTCTACCGTAAACCTTTCCTCAGCCGATTCCTACGCGATGGATCCGGTGAGGGGGCCGCCGGCGATCCTACCTCCTCCCCCTTCTGACAACCTATCCTCAATAGTTAGCAACCAGACTCTCAAAGAAATCCGCACTAAATTCCCTATCTCCAATATGTTCTCTTTTACCAGTCCGGCACCCGGTGAGGGGGCGTCGGTACCCCCCGCCGGCCACCTTACTTTCTATGTAGACCAGTTCTACGCAGGGTTAAGCCTGCCCGTCCATCCTTTCGTACAAGCTATTTCCAGGCTGTGCCACATTCTAGTACAGCAATTCCTGCCTAACGCCTTTCGCGTTATGGCCGGACTCCATCTGGCGGCACAGTATGCCAGGATCACCCCCACAGCCCAGCTCTTCTTTTCTTTATTTCAAGCGAAGAGCTCTTCCGGTTTTTTCTACCTATCTGGACGATCAGACGTTCATTTCTTATCAGGTCTTCCTACATCCCATAAAGTCTGGAAGAAGAAGTTCTTCTTCGTTCAGTGCTCGGGGGATTGGGGCTTCCCTACCGAACCCATCAGCTTTCTGTATCCTCAGATGCGCTTATCTCGAGGGGATAGGTCACTAGACCTAAAGGAAAAAATTGCTCTCTTAAACCAGAACCCCTTAGACTTGTCCAAGATGCTTACCGTCAAGCTCTTGAGTTTCTTCAACTCCCAACAAGGGCACGGCCCTCTGCCACCCAAGATCAGTATATTTCTCAGAATGTCCTGGTTTTATTGTCCTTTCGCTATAGCTCCTTTATCATACTTTTTATTGTTTCACCTTTTCATTTCAGAGAAAATGATGCTGGCGAAGATGCAAGCTAAGGCCCGCAAGGTCGCAGAAAAAGGTCAGAAAAGCCCTCTGGGGGAGCCCTCCAGAGCTTCTCCGACCTCAGAAGAGGTCCTTCTAGTGGCGCCCCTCCAGAGCTAGCCTCAAGCGCCGCCCAGGGCTTCCGAGCCTGAGATGATCCCTCCGAGGCCCAGGAGGAAAAGTTCGGAGCCGAGAAGAAGTCCAGGGCACGAAATAGCTGTTCCGTCTCCAGCGGACCCTGGGGAGGAGGAACAGTTGAGGAGAAGAAAGCGGAGTCGGGCTGACCTTACATCCTCTCCCCGGGATCCTCCCCGAACAGTCCCATCACTCCCGAGGCCGCGCCTCAAACCACTCCCCCGACGACTTCCCAAGTACCTCCTTATCCGAATCAGACCTTTTTTGATAGGTCTGTCCTTAACTGCCCCGGGGAAGTGGCGAGGCAATACATGATGGGGCTGGCTCCTGCGTCTGACCGCAAAATCATGGATAAGATGTCAGACCCGGAATTACTTGAATTCTATTGCAAGGCGGAGGCACAAGTATAATTTTTCCACTTTTCCTGTCCTTAGTCTCTTCAAGTTGTTTTACTCACCCCTTCCTTGCTTCAGGCCGTGGTAGGACGAGCATCTTTGCTGGCCCGGGCTCGAGGCTCTTTACTGCACGCTGATCTTAAAGGGGAGATTGAGGTCTTGAAAAAGCAGGGATTAGAGCTGACGGCTAAGGCCCAAGAGGCCCAGGTCAAACTAAAAGGTTCAGAGATGGAGGTAGACTTGCTGAAGGCGGAGATGGAGGAAATGCGAGCAAACCTCCTCAAGGTCAAGGAGTTAGCAGGGAAACAACGAGCTCTAGCTCTCGTCCGTGAGCAAGAGCTAGAAGACAAGGTAGAGAGGTCCCGAGCTGATGGAATAGACTAGGGCCGCATTGAAGGACGGGCTGAAGGGAGGTTGGAGTTCCTCAATTCAGAAGAAGGTCTGCGCTTAATACAACTGACCCGAGAGACCACTCGTCGAGCTTTTCTGGGTTCAGAAGAGTTGTACGATATCCTTCTCCCCGAGGCTGAGGTCTTTTTCGAGTTAGGTCTTAACGCACACGCCAAGTGGGTGGTTGAACACCCTTCTACGCCTTATGACCGATCTACCAGGATCGAAGGCAGTTGTGAGCCCACCTCGTTCTCCCATGTTCCCGAGGACGATCGTCTCCACTTGCTAGATGCCGCGGCCTTCGCCGACCACATCCGCCAGATCTTCTACTCTTCTTCCTCACTACTCAGTTCGAGAAAGACTTGGGGAGACGTCTCAGGCGCCAGGGCAGTCGTG
>BMAC01000648.1:255571-301257 GCA_014905375.1 Phtheirospermum japonicum | reverse complement strand
AAGAAGAGTTCAGAGTTAGCCGGTCTTGATGCAGTGCTCGTGCCTCTAAGAAAATTTTTCTCCCTTGTGTTGTTTGTCTAGTTTTTTGAACAGACCTGTTTGTTGTAGCCTGCGTGGCTGGTCTGTCACTTTTCTGATGCGTAATTTGTACTCAAACTTTTTTATTCAATGCCAATTAATGTTTTTTGTCTTGTTGCGACTCTTGATTTTCTAGGGTTTCCTAATTTTCCGGAAACCCTATTACTTTTGATTCCTTTTACACGCGCTTTCACTCCTTTAAATACGTGCATATCTTCATTATTCTCTTTGTAATTTTCTCTGTAATTTTCTGTCATGGCATCCTCTCCCCTTATTAACGAACTCGATACAGTGAGGCGCAAGAACATCTCCCTCGTCGTTGAAGAGTTCAAGCTCTCCGACCAGATCACTTCCCTCAAGGAGAAGATCGGCTACCTCTACCGCCTTTTGGAGAGGAAACGTCAGAAAAAACGTTTTTACAAAAGAGAGTGGGCTGAGCTTCGGCAAGTTAACCGCCAACTCCAATAGGAGAAGGCGGATCTGGCCGAATCGTTAAGTCGCCTGACCGCCGTTGCTGGCGAGGCTCAAGTGCTTGCCGATCGTTCCGACAAATATCGCCGCCGCCTGCATGAAACGGAGCGTGAGCTCTGGCGAGTTCGTCGAGCTCTGGATTCAGATTGGAGGTCTTCTCATAGCTAGATGCCTTAGCTTTATTTTCACTGTTTCCTGCAATTTTATGTAATCAAAGTTGCCAACCTTTTCTGAAAGGTGTGGGCAACCAGCGTTTTTGTATTATGCAGTAACATATGAATTTCATGAGTTCTTTTTCAATACCGATCAAGTAATCTGTCAATCAGTTTTCAGTCATTCAATTCATGCATACATTAGTGTTAACCGTTAAGCATTTACCTCTTAAGGTTCTATACCTTAGTCAAGTCCAGCACATTCATACGTTCTAGCTGACAGACAGGTCAGGCGTGTACGCATAGCAGGAACCTTCATAGGTCAATTTGCTGCTTTTGACATCCAGATCAGGAAGTCAATGCGTGTGTCTTCTAGCTAGCCTGAGCTAATGCCGACTATCTGGTCAGGCAAATTGAGGCGTTCACCCTTAGCCTATGTTGACCTGGACTTACAATCAGGTTAGATAAAATCGAGGACATCCGTCCTTAGCCAATCCTGGCTGATACTGACAATCAGGTCAGGCAAAATCGAGGACATCCGTCCTTAGCCAATCCTGGCTAATACTGACAATCAGGTCAGGCAAAAATCGAGGACATCCTTCCTTAGCCAATCCTGGCTTATAGTGACAACCAGGTCAGGTAAAAATCGAGGACATCCGTCCTTAGCCAATCCTGGCCTTATACTGACAATCAGGTCAAGCAAAAATCGGAGGACATTCGTCCTTAGCCAATCCTGGCTTATACTGAAAATCAGGTCAGGCAAAAATCGAGGACATCTGTCCTTAGCCAATCCTGGCTTATACTGACAATCAGGTCAGGCAAAAATCGAGGACATCCGTCCTTAGTCAATCCCGGCTTATAACACGTACTTCAAGTTTTAGATGCGTAAGGAGAAACCTGCAATTTTATTCAATCAAATAAATGAATAGGAGTTAAAAAATTACAATTATGTATAAAATTTTCGTAAGTTGGTGATATTCCAAGTGCGGGGAATCTCTGTCCCGTCAAGCTCTTCCAACTTGTAAACTCCTCCAGCCAGAACTTGGGTGACCCGAAGGGGTCCTTGCCACATGGCGTCTAGGTTTCTTTTGGTCTGTCCCAAATCAGCCTTCTTAAGAACCAGGTCTCCCTCTTGGAAATGCCTCTCTCGCACTGTTTTATTATAGGCAGCTCTAATTCACCCTCGCACATGTTCCATTCGCATCGTCGCTTGGTCTCTCCTTTCTTCAACTAAATCCAGAGCATCTTGGATCAATGCCTCATTCTGAGCTTGATCATAACTTTGTACCCGATGAGTTTCGAAACTGATCTCCGCAGGTACCACAGCATCCATGCCATATACAAGACTGAAGGGGGTCTCACCTGTGCTCTCCTTGGGGTTTGTGTGATATGCCCAAAGTACCGCACTCAGCTCTTCCACCCATTTCCCTCCAGACCTTTCCAATCTTGACTTAAGCCCTTGGACCAGAATGCGGTTGGTTACCTCGACCTGACCATTCGCTTGCGGATGGTATACGGATGTAACATGGTGTTGTATTTTCATCTTGACATACCAAGCCTTAATTCTGGCCCCCGTAAATTGGGTGCCGTTGTCCGATATTATCACCCTTGGTATGCCAAAACGACAAACGATATTTTTCCATATGAATCCCATTATTGCCTCTTCTGTTATTTTTGCCAGAGCTTCCGCCTCAACCCATTTACTGAAATAATCTATACCTACAATTAAGAATCTTTTCTGAGCTGGAGCCATTGGGAATGGGCCGACCAGGTCGATTCCCCATTTCGCAAAAGGGCAGGGGGAGCTCATTGTTAACAGTTCTTCCGCAGGCTGATGGATCAAAGGAGCCATTTTCTGACACTTTTCACATTTTCGCACGAAGACCTCAGCCTGCTTCCTCAATAAAGGCCAAAAATAACAAGCCCTTAACACCTTGCTAGCTAGAGCTCTGGCCCCCATGTGATTGCCGCAACACCTTTCATGAATCTCACGCAGTACCAGAGCTCCTTCTTTTTGACTCAGGCATCTCAATAAGGGCTGGCCAAATCCTCGTTTAAACAGTTCTCCCTTAATTAGGCAAAACCTGGCAGCCCTGGATCGTATTTTCGCCGCCTCCTTCCTATCCTCCGGCAAGACCTCCTGTTCCAAGTATGCCTTTATAGGAGAGCGCCAGTCCTCCCCTTCAATGATTGAGCATACCTGTTCTGTTCTAAATTCTCTGTCCGCCTGTAGTAGAGTAATCACTCTTTCTTGACAATCTGCAGCCGAGCTGGCCACCTTTGCCAAGAAATCAGCTCTTCCATTTTCCTCTCTAGGGATCTGCAGGACTGTTAGGTCTTTCATACCTCTAGCGAGCTCTCTATACTTGGCCAAGTATCTTTGCATATTTTCTTCTCTCATTTCAAACTCTCCGTTGATCTGCTTGCAAATAAGCTGAGAATCTACCCTGGCGCACACTTGCTCTGCGCCCAGGTCTTTCGCCATCTGAATTCCTCTTAGAAGGGCCTCATACTCAGCAACGTTATTAGAAAATGTTGTGCTCAGCCGAATGGCGAACTCAGTGGATGTGCCTGCTGGATCCGTTAAAACAATTCCAGCTCCACAGCCCTGGTTACAGACAGAGCTATCCGTGAAAATCGTCCATTCCTTCAACTCTCCCGGAGGACCGGTCATTTCTTTCATAAAATCAGCTAAGTCCTGGGCTTTAATTGTCGTTCTGGCCTCAAAGCTAATATCAAATTCGCTTAGCTCAATTATCCACTTGATCAGTCTCCCCGACGCCTCTGGATTATCCATGACGGCTTTCAACGGCAGGTTCGTCCGTACGACTATACTATGTGAGAGGAGATATGGGCGCAATTTCCGGGCTGTGCCTACTAGAGCTAGTACTGCCCGCTCTACCTCTACATACCTCACTTCGGCATCGTGTAAGACCTTACTCCAGTAGTAGACTGGTTTCTGTACCTTTCCTTCTTCTCGAATTAAGACAGAGCTAACTGCTTGCTGTCCAACCGATAGGTACAAGATAAGGGGTTCTCCTAGAACAGGCTTTGTTAGCAAGGTCATTCCAGCCAAGTGTTCTTTCAACATTTTAAACGCATCTTCACATTCTCTAGTCCACTCAAAATGGGCTTTTTTACGCAAAGCTTGGAAGAAAGGGAGGCTCTTCTCTGCCGAGCGCGAGACAAATCGGCTCAAGGCATTAATACGTCCCGCTAAACACTGCATTTATTTAACATTCCTGGGTGCTTGCATCTCCATAATTGCTCGTACCTTTTCCGGTTTGGCCTCAATCCCCCTTTCCGTAACCATGTACCCAAGGAACTTGCCAGCTCTTACCCCAAATGCGCATTTTTTAGGGTTAAGCTTCATTCGGTATTTTCTCAGTGTAGCAAAGGTCTCTTTCAGATCATTCACATGGGAGGTTGCCTTGATGCTCTTGACTAGCATATCATCCACGTATACCTCCATGTTTCTCCCAAGCTGATTTTTAAACATTTTATCTGGTAACCTCTGGTATGTGGCGCCGGCATTCTTTAACCCGAAAGGCATGACCACATAACAGTAGGTACCCTTCGGGGTGATAAAGCTGACTCTCTTCCAATCCTCTTTCGTCAGCCTGATCTGATGGTAACCCTGTGAGGCGTCCATCATACTCAGGATCTCACATCCAGCAGTAGAATCAACTAATTGATCAATCCTCGGAAGTGGGTAGTGATCTTTCGGACAAGCTCGGTTAAGGTCACGGAAATCAATGCACATTCTCCAATCTTCTTGGGTTTTGGGAACTAATACAGCATTGGAGAGCCATGCTGGGAATTGGATTTCCTGGATATGCTTGGCATTAAGTAATTTTTCCACCTCTGCTTCAATTATGGCCTCTTTCTCAGGTCCGAAATTCCGCTTCTTCTGCTTTACCGGCTTCACATCTGGGCTGATGTTTAGGCGATGCTCCATCACTTCCGGATCAATACCTACTAAGTCCTGAAGGGACCATGCGAACACATCTGCATTCTCTCTTAATAAAGCTACCAGGGCTGTCAAGACTTCTGGGCTAAGCGTCGTCCCCACGCGGAGAATTCTACTCTCATCACCCGGAACAACCTCTACAAGCATCAATCCCTCCTCACCTCGAGCCTGAGCTGTCCGCGGCTGCTCTATCCGAGCCTTCTTGCTCTGCCTCTCATCCTCGGTGTTTCTCTTGATGCACTCAACATAGGCCTGTCTTGAGGCATATTGGTCACCTCCGACCTCTCCCGTTTTGTCTTCCGCCGGGAACTTCATCTTCATATGAAAGACTGATATGACAGCCTGGAATTGGCTCAAAGATGGCCGACCCAACATGACATTATAGGAGGAGGGTGCGTCCACCACCAAGAAATGCACCGTCCTTGTCACCCCATACGGCTCTTCTCCCAATGTCACGAGGAGCCTCACTGCCCCCCAAGGGCTTCAGGGCTCCTCCTGCGAATCCAACTAAGGAGGTGGTGACCTCTTCCAGCTCAACGTCCAATTTCAATTGCCGAAACCAATCATAAAACAAAATGTCGGCGGAACTTATGGTATCCACGAAGATTCTCCGCACATTATAATTGGCGATGGTTGCAGTTATAACCAGAGCATCCATGTGTGGAGCTAAAATGCCATCGCCATCTTCAGACCCGAAACAGATGTTAGGGGTAGAGGTCATCTGTCCTACATCACGTGATTTGCGAACTAAGTCTCTTGCAGCTCTGACATAACTGTGCTGCGTTCGCTTAGAATGCTCCTCCAGTTCCCCTCCAGTAATCATCTGGATTTCTCCGTGGATAACCTGGGCTTGATCAGATATTCTTATCCCAGTGAGTACCCTATCCTTGCCTCCCTTACCTGGCAGAGATCGATCATAATTCTTACTGCCAGACCTAGCTTCCTCTCTCCTCATCCGGACATACTCCTTCAGATGTCCGGCCTGAACCATCCTCTCCAACTCATCTTTTAGATGCGTGCACTGGTCAGTGTCTTGCCCATACTCATTGTGGAAGCGACAAAAGCGATCAGATCTTTCCTTCTTGGGCCTCTGCGAGTAGGTCTTCGGCCACTTCAGGTCTGGATGCTTCTCTATTGCCTACAGGATTTCACCCTGTGGGGTTGCCAAAGGTGTGTATCTATCAAAGCGAGGCCTCCCTCCAGGCAGGTCTGGCCTAGGCTTTTTCACAACTCCTCTTTCTTCACGATCAGGCCTCTCTCTCTTCCTCTCTCCCTCGTCCTTGATCTTCAAGGCCTCCTCCAAGTGGATATACTTCTCAACTCGCTCCAAAAGCTCTCCAAACTTCACCGCTGGCTTAAAAACCAGCGACTGAAAGAATTCTCCTCTTCTCAAACCTTGCGCCAGAGCGTTCAACAATAGCTCTTCAGACGCAGAAGGCACCTCTAACTTAGCGGTTGTAAACCTGCTGATGTAGGCACGGAGGCTCTCGCTCTCTTTTTGCTTCAAACTGAAAAGCTCGAGCGGCATTTTCTGATACTTTCTACAGCTCGTGAACTGGTGCAGAAAGGCCGAACTGAACTCATCAAAATTACTGATAGAACGAGGCGGCTACTGACTAAACCAGAGCTGCACCGACTTGGTAAAAGTCATTGGGAAGACCCGGCACATAACAACGTCCGAAAATTTATGCAGAGCTGCTGCGATCTCGAAGCGACTGAGATGGTCCCACGGATCTGTGGTTCCATTATACTCGAAGCCCAAGGAGCGATGTGAAGCTGGTACGTCGTCACGCATGACCTCCTCAGTGAAAGGGGTGCCCCGCCGCGCTGGCACGGCACCAGCATTCGTCAATTTCCTCTTGAATTCTCGCACCTCTTTTTGCAAACTCTGCATCTGTTCAGCCAGACCTGGATTAGTTTGGCTTGAGGTCTCGCTGTCGGAGGTGGAGAAGTGCTCCTCCCTGTCCTGTAGAGGAGTCCGATCCGTGCGCTGGCCTCGTAATGGTTCAGTTTCCACCACCGGGACAGTTCGTGCCGGTGGCGTGTTGGATGGCGGCGTCGATATCTCCGCAAACTTCTTTTCCACCGCCGTCTCCACGGCTTTGCCGATGAACTCCGAGAGCTGCAAGAGGAAGGACTCGTTAAATGAACCACTAGTAGTTGGCACAGATCTACCAAGTGGGGGCAGCGTAGCGCCTGGCGCGGCCGCTGCCTGCGGTGCTGTCTCTTCTGGCCCCATCGCCGACGTATCTGTCGACCTGGGCATTCCCCACGGTGCAGCGAAACTAGGAGTTCCGCCGAGCTCTCCCACCAAGTTCCGCCGTAAACCGTCTGAAGCCATAAAATAAAAAGAAAACCTCACGCCTTAGCTTGATCGCCTTTCCCACAGACGGCGCCAATTGTTTCAACCCAAAAAATGACCAACGTTGAGAATGCCTGAAACCTTGAACACCTTCCTGATCTGCACCACAAACAAGAGTTAGAAAGGACCACCGGTGGTTTTCCGGTGGAAACCTCTCCGATGCTTAAGTCAGTAAGCGTTTGAGATGTTTTTACAGAAAGAAAGCAAGAATGATCAAGAGAATGACATACATCTCTCAGCCTTGGGGGCTGAGATATTTATAGCTTCTCCTAGTGGGGACCCCAGCCGGGATCTCAGGAGCACATGCCGCGAATCAAGGGCTGTTTGACAACCATTTCTGACAAGTGGCCCCACTTGTCTTTCTGTTGGGAATCTAAGAGTCAGATTTGTCCTGTTCCAGGTCTTTCCCTTTTTTCCTCTTTCACGCCACCTTAAGATCGGTACCAGACCCTGGTTCTGACCAGGTCTTCCTTATTTCAAATCTTCATCCCTTCCGTGCTATCTCAACTTCCTGGGAGTTCAGCAAAATTCCCAGAAGCTGACCTGTCGTGATCTCATTCTTCTTTCCGCTAATGTTCCTGTCTTTCAACAGGTTAGATCTTATGAGGACGAGCTCTATTCCTAGAGGAACTGATCCAGATCTTTCACCAAGACCAGGCTTAATTTCTATCCTCGGAACCTCAGCTCGACTCTGCCTTTAGGCCTTCGATGATTTTCTCTAGATAGTTACGCCCAAAAGAAGCCCGCATGACAGCCAGTTCTTCCTGACAGAGCTGTCGCAACCCTCTCTTAATTTATCCTGACTACTTCAGGCCAGAGCTACCCCCAACCAGGTCTGGCATATATACAGCCCTATCAACAGCCTTCCTCTTCGTCCCTGTCTGAGCACGGTCCACATCGTCATCATCAAATCGTGCGCCAAGTTTGGTGATGAGAACGGATTCGAGCTTGAAGATGAAGAGAATCACATCACCCCAATTAACATTTATACTGCTCAAAATGTGGGTGAGTGCTTCTAACTGGCTGGCTAGCTTCCTCATGTCTGCGGAACGTTCTTCCTGCATTTGCTTCATCAACGCGATAATTTATTTTCCTGAGATTCAAATAGCTTGCGGAGTGATCTCTCCATGGTGTTGTCAGCTATTGTTTGTGATGAAGATTAATTTATTTAGCCAAGCATGGGCTATTACAGTTTAATTGTTATGATGAAAATTAATTTAGCTAAGGATGGGGTATTTATACAAGTGCATAACGGATGACAGGCACCTCTTGGAATTCCATATGCCTTTTCATATTTCAGTGTGTGTGAACCAATGTGACACTTTGAATTCTCACGCCTTTTAATATATTTATTGCAGAAAATTATATAGCCAACAACAGTTCGCGATTCATTTTTCAGCGTTTTGGCTGGGATTATAGTGTGTGTTTTCAGCGTGAAGAGCGAAGGCGGAGAATGAAGTGGCAGGTTTTTGTTCACTTTTGGTCTCATTTTATATGGGCCATCTTGATAGCCGATCTAGGTTGGCGCGGGTATGTGCATTCGTCACACGGTATAGGTTTTGTGTGAACGTCATTTTTAAATTTTTGCCTAAACTAATATGGAGCAGTTGCCAAAGACACCATTAAAAATTTCTTTTTTCAAATACTAAAAGTAATTATCCTGATTATCATTTAGTTCAACCCTAAATAAATAATAACAAAGTTACCCCATTAAAATAGTAGGAGAATTTTATGGCACCGTAGTGATTTCCAATACTATAATATAGATACTTATTACAATAACCACCACACCCACCACCACCAATTTTCTAACGAGTTTTTTTCTTCAAAAGAAAAGAAAATGCCCAAACTTTTCAAAACATAAAGTGAGAAATTTAACTAAAAAGTAAGATTTTTTTTTTCCTTTTCGTGCATTTGTGTAAGGAATTTTTGCTATCATCAAGTATATTTTTAATTTTTTTGATACCATCAAGTAAAAAATTATCTATTATTGTATTAGATAAGAAATACATAACAATATTTGCATATCAAACGAAAAGTTTTGCAATCATGTAAAATATTTTTGACATCAAGTTAGAAATTCATATAGTAAAAATATTTTTGGTTCAGAAAGAGATTTCTAAAAAAAAATCTCGCCGTAAAGATTTTTGGCCGACAGCGATGACAGTAGCAGGGTAAACGCGTTTAAGCAGCGGTTTGAACCGTCGCCCGATTTTTTTTACTTTAAGCATCAGTCGTATAAGAGGCGGTTTAGAACCGCCTCTAATGGCTGTTTTGAACCGCCTCTAATCGACTTTTTTCCACTAGTGACGTATCGAGAATATAAAAATTATAAAAATGAACAAAAATTCAAAAGAAAAAAAAAATGAAAAAAAGAGAACAACTCTAGAAAAATAAATAATATAGTAACAAAATACTTTATATACAATTAATTTTTTACTATAGATGGGTGACAATAGAAAAATCCGTTATTATTCAATCGCGGCCTAAGTTTGTTTGTTGTGGCAGATTTCTAGTCAAATAGCAAATGATGTGTTTCATCATCTTTTTTACCCTTTTCCATAACATATATGTAAAAATTATAAACAAATGACATCAGCCCTGACATATATATACACGGAGTCGCAAGAACACAATTTATCAAGTTCTTTTGGTTATAATAACCTTGGATCGTTCTTATTTTGTTATAGCAAAGCATTATAGATAAGTCAGTCAAGTCTGGCATCTACAATTTGAGTATGTTTACACACACAAAAAGTAATCGGCATTTAGCTGAGACGAGAAGTTTCCTTAATTATTAAAATATCTGCTTTTGTTTTCAGAGTATTATTAGATAACTGCTTACGTACTCAACTAATATGTCATTATATATAGTTGATAAGCTACTATTCATTTTCCATGTCAATATTATTTTTGGATTTACACTTCCAATTAAGAGAACAAGACCGGAGTCCAGATGTAAAAGCTATCAACACTCCACTCCACATGAGTTAGCTAGGTCAAACGCTGTTAAGACTATTGTATCCAAAATAAGATGATCTTTTTTTAGGGGTTAAGTAGTAATTTGTAAATGCGCTTTTACTAAAAACAAGTGAATTCACGGTCGGCCACTACCTTTTAATGCAGTACTCGTCAAGTCTGTAGTTGGGTAAACTCAATACTCAGGTTTAACACAACAACTTCCAAATCAAACCAATCACACCCATTTCACTAGGCGGACAAACTGGACTAACCAATAAAAATGTACGAAAAATTTAAATTTGAGATATATAACCTTAAAAGAAAATTCGAATTCAGTTAATACAATGATTCAATCTTTATTGCCATTTTGATCACCTAGCTTAGTTTTACACTATCAAATATCTACAATCAAATCATATATTGCATTTTAAATAGGCTACGTATACAATACCTTTATTATTTCTTTTTGTTTTTGTTTTATTTATTTCTTTTCAGATATTTGTCACGAACCTACAAAACCCTAATCTTCTTCGACCCCGTTAGATTATTATCTTCACTCTGTCATTCTCCTCCGCCATCGATCCTTTCCGTCCTTGGTTTTACTACTAACATCCGAAGCGCAATCAAATCATTTTTCATTTTCACACACTAATTATGCGTGTGTGTGTTTGAAAGTATTTTTGTAGCGGCTATGAATATTAGTTGACAGTGGGGGTATTATTCATTGGGCCAGATAAATTTCTTTTTCATTTCGAGTTTAATTCTATTCCAAATGTGCTTTAGACATTTTTTCATCAGACGGTTGAATACGAGTTCTTTTAATCTTTTTTTTTTTTGATTATTATTGTGTGGATATGATTGCTTTTGAGTGATTATAATCTTTGTATTTAGGTTAATATAAACTCCAACCTAACTGTAAGCGAAATTTAAAACATGTAAGTATGAAATTTGATAGTAAATGTAGTATTGAATTTAATAAATTTAGTATATATATTCATTAATATTATGAATTATGATAGTGTACCTGCAATTTGACGATAATATGAAATTGCATCGATGGTCGTAATCGGGTAATGGTAGTATGAAAATAATAAAGTTGTATGAATTTTGTTTGAATTAAGTTTGAAATAAATGAAAAAGTAATTCAAAAAAAAATGATTAATAAGGATAAATTAATGTTTTCATTGGGTTAAATAATAAGGTGAGATTTCATTGATTTATTAGGGAATAAGTTTTTTTTTAAGGAATTGTACCCACATAGAAATTTATAAAAACACGGAATTGTCTATTATTATTATTTAAAAAAAATTGATCATTATTTCCTAGCGTCATCCGTGTGGCACTTATAATCATACAAAATACAATTACTGTGGAGCACAAGAAGCTTTTAATAGAACATATACTCGGGTGATTATAAAATAATTGATTAATTTCTAGGAAATTTTTATGTATTTGTATGGCAAGATCCATCAACGACAAACATCCAGAGGGTCAAATTCTTCTTGTTCAAGTAACGGGTTAAATGAGAACTCAATCGTTATAGAATAACTCTATAGTTGCGGCGTGCGCCTTAACAAGTTTCTAATTAATCTCGTGATTATTGTCACTCATGACGTCCTATTAGTTTTAATCTATGTGCCACGTGTAGAACTCAGTTGTCAACACAAACGTGTCTGCATTAGTTTTCCTTTTTTTTTTTTTTTTTTTTTTTTTTTTGTACTCGCAACGGATTTCTAACAACGGCGTCAACCCTCCAATTAAGGTTGTCATTGGATACAAGAAAGTGTTGTTTCCATTTTTGGTATAGATTTTCTTTTTAGGACTTCAAATATTATAATTTATAATTTTTATAAAATATATTATTGGTACTTTTGTTTTTTCTCCTCCCACCAAATAGTTATACTTATATTTCAGGAAAAAAGACACCCACAAATTTAGTTGAAACTATCAAGAACACAAAACGGTAAAAGGTACGTTAGATATTACATTATATTGCATAGTATATGGAGATACAAAATAATGATTGAAACTAATAAGTTCATTGATAAAAAATACACATATTATTTTTAGTATTTACAGATGAAATAAAAATTCACATAGATTACACTCTAAAAAAATAATAGGTGGCCTAAATAAAATGAGTTGATGGGTATCTTTGGAGATAAAATTGGTAAACTATCTGATAAGTTAATTAAGAGCGGATAGCTGTAAAGCTAGTTGATTTAAATAAAAAGGTTTGTCAAGTTTAGTTGATAAGCTCACTCAAAAATATAAAATTATAAAAAAGTACATGTTTAAAATAATTGTGTTAATGCTATTTTTTATTTACTTATTTTTATATAATATTAGGATTGTAAATTTAATTATTATTATTTCTATTGCCAAATATATATATATATATATATATATATATATATATATATATATATATATATATATAAGATTTTCAATAATTGCACAATACTTTTTTTATCGTATTTGGGAGATGATTTTTTTTTTCCTTTATACGATAATTTATAGTCAAGTTAATGATAATAATAATAATAATAATAATAATAATAATAATTGCACAATACTAAAATAATTCATATATATTCATCTAACAATTAATAAAATGGTGAAATTAAAAAAAATTAATACCTAACTAAATAATAGTGTAGTTTTCTACAAAAATAAAAGTGTAAAAATAGGAATAAAATCAAAAAGCTACATGAACTTATTTGAAACGCTTGTAATAGTACTTCCGGACTTTTCAAATAAGTTCATGCAATCAAAACAAAATTTATTTATTAAATATAAAAAGCTTATAAGTCATTTAAATAACACATAATCTATTTTATTATAACAAACATACACGATATTTGATATTAAAAAAAAAAAAAAAAAAAACTCACAAATAGTCATTGATTAAGAGCAAGAAAGAGCATAATGTCCACATATAGAACCAGTATGAGTTACATGGAAATTTTAAAACAGTGTACATTTCCTTCTCATATATATTCGGTCGCAATCTTAAAATTAATTATTTGACCTAATTTCAAAAACTTCACAACAATCTACAGGACAAAATGGAAAATCGTGTCTAACCAGAACCTCGACCCCTCTCTGTTTATAAATAACCCAAACCTTATACCCTCTCCCCTCACTTTAGAATCACAACTTCAGATACCACAGCCAAAAAAAAACTCAAAACAAAATTTGCAGAAATATCATTCATATTATCCATACCTTGAAAATTACCTTACCTTCAGCAAATGCCGCGGAAAGGAATGAGGAGTTTATGTTTTTCCCCTAAAATCCCTTCTATTTCTTCCACCCCACCATCTCCTTCCCGGTTCGGTTTCTCGCCGTCTCGACCCACCTTCTCCCACTCGGTGATGGACCGGACTCTGGAAATGGCCGAGCCGGTCATCATGAAATGGGACCCCGAAACCACCACCTACGCTCGAGTCACCTCTCTGTTCTACGAGAACCGGCGCGAGGCCAGAGATTTCATCAAAACCGTCAACAATCTGCAGAAGGCCATGCACTTCCTCGCCGGCGAGAGCTCGAGCTCGAGCTCCGAGAAACTAGCCCGCGCCCAGAACCTTATGCAGATCGCGATGAAGAGGCTGCAGAAGGAGTTTTACCAGATCCTGTCGATGAACCGGGCGCACCTCGACCCGGAGTCGGTCTCGACCCGGTCGTCCCGCACCTCGACCGGTTCCAGCTCATCCTTCAACGATGACGAGGACGATGACGTCATCAGGGCTGCGGATGCCCAGTCGATTTCGGAGGCCGAGGATGCTTCGTTCCTGGCCATGGCGGATCTGAGATTGATCGCCGAGTGCATGATCTCGTCCGGCTACGCCAAGGAGTGCTTGAAGATATACAAAATCATCCGGAAATCGATCGTTGACGAAGGCATTTACAGGCTTGGGGTGGAGAAATTCAATTCGTCTCAGATTCATAAGATGAATTGGGAGTCTCTGGAGATGAGAATCGAGAATTGGCTGAACGCTGTGAGGACCGCCGTCAAGACGCTCTTCAATGGAGAGAGAATTTTGTGCGACCACGTGTTCGCGAGCTCCGATTCACTGCGAGAATCGTGTTTCGCGGAGATCACCAAAGAAGGGGCCACGATTCTGTTCTCCTTCCCGGAGAATGTGGCCAAGCACACCAGAAAATCGCCGGAGAGAATCTTCCGAGCTCTCGATATGTACAACGCGATCTCCAATTTCTGGCCGGAGATCGATTTGATTTTCTCCGACGAATCGACGGCCAACATCAAGTCGCAGGCGGTGACGTCACTCATCAAGCTCGGCGAGTTCGCCCGCGCCGCTCTCGGCGAGTTCGAGACGGCGATCCTGAAGGATTCGTCCAAATCGCCGGTCGCCGGCGCCGGGATCCACGATCTGACGACCGACGCGGCGAGCTACATCACGAACCTCGCCGACTACAGCAACATCCTGTCGGACATACTGGCCGACTCGCCGCCGCCGAAGAAGAACAGGCTACCGGAATCGTACTTCGGGTTCTCCGACTCCGACGAGTCCCCGGCGCCGGCGGTGTCTCTGAAGATGGCGTGGCTGATACTCGTCCTCCTCTGCAAGCTCGACACGAAAGCCAAGCACTACAAGGACATCTCGCAGTCATACCTATTCCTCGCAAACAATCTCCAATACGTCGTCGTAAAGGTGCGAACCTCGAATCTGAAATACCTCCTCGGCGATGAGTGGCTGGCGAAGCACGAGTCGAAGGTGAAACAGTTCGCGTCGAAATACGAGCGGCTGGGATGGGGCCACGTCATCGACTCTATCCCCTCGGATCCTGCGGCGGTGGACACTCACACTCCCGCTGAGGTGAAAGAAATATTCAAGAAATTTAACACGGCTTTTGACCAGGCGTACAAGAAGCAGGCTGTGTGCGTCGTACCGGATAGCAAGCTCCGAGATCATATAAAAGTTTCGATCGCGAGAAAGATATTGAGACTGTATCGCGAGTTTTACAATGCAAACAAGCAGAAAGTGGAGAGAGAGAGATTTTCGGCGTCAGTGGTCAGATATGCCCCTGAAGATGTGGGCCATCACTTGTCTGATCTATTTTTTGGGCATGTTGATTCTGAGAGTTCCTCGTCATCTCCCAGTCCTTCACATTCCCGCCTTCATTGAGAGGATATCGATATTATTTATTTCTTTTGTTTTATTTTACAAATGTTGAATATGGGAGAGTATTTTCAAACCTCCTCAGTGATTAATAATTTGTATATTTCAGATTTGAGTGGGAAAATGAATTCCAAACATCCTCATTCCCATGTCTGAGCTAATGCTTATTTTTTCTTTGTTTAAAAAGATGGAAAACACTCACGTTTGGTCAGGGCCGGCCTGAATATAGGCACAGAGGGTCTGGGCCAAAATTCAAATATATATATTAATGATGATTTAAAGTATTAAAATGTGAAGTTTTCTTTTTTCTTTTCCCATCCTGGTTCCATGAAAGTTGAAATCTCAATTATTTATAATGCAATTTCATCTTTTTGAAAATGATTATTCATGTTTTTTATTTCACTTTCAAAATATTTTCATGTTAGTTTTTTCAAATTTTTCTTGTAAATTATCCTTTTAAATCATTCTAATCAACTTTTGATGTTCATAAATAATGGAAATAAGTAGTTAATACTAATAAAATTATATTATGTGAATTTTTTTATTTAGAAGTATAAACAGTTAAATAATCTTGTCATTTGTTATAGGTTCCAACCATTCTTTCTAAAGAGATGTGATGAGTCACATTTTTATTTCAAAAAATACGAGAACATTAATTTTTGAGTTCAAGATAATTTCAGACGTAGTGATTTTTTTTTATTTTTTTTTAAATTAAATTGAAATTGAGCCCCAATTATAATTTTGTCCATAGCCTCTTGAAAAGCAGGCTCGGCCTGCATTTGGTATAAACTCGAACTTGATGCAATAGTTTACGAGTCACGTAAAATAGTTAGAACACATTGAACAAAGCTTATACAACACCCTTTACTAATACCCATAAAATGAATTACACGAATTAAATAAATGAAGTTAAAATCTCAACAAATCGCCGGGTTCTGTTTAAAAAACAAACAAACAATATAAATGCAATTAATAAGCAAGAAATTCATTCTATATATATTGTGCTCTCACGTGTTACATAATATACATATATATATATATATATATATATATATATATATATATATATATATATATATATATATAATTATTTTCAAGGGTACAAAATTATTATAATTATAAACTACATAAAACCAATTAATGCGGGCACCAATTATCTTTTTAACCTAATTAATATATAGACATTAAACATGAATAATAAATATTACTATTAGAAAAATAAAAGATATTCATATATATATACCTCTCCATTTCTGTTTAATTGGAGGCCCGTCCATTACAAGCTTTTTTTGTTTTTTTCCCGGCAATTTAATGCAAATATTTTTATTTCAGTTTTATGCAGTATTAAGTTTTAGTGTTGATGGTTTTAGTTATCCTTGATCATCAATTGGTCAGATTATTTGGTTTCCGATTGATAAAAAGTTCCATACATGGATGATAGGAAAAGGTTGTATTCAAGCCAGAGTAAAAAGTTGGGAAAAAACAGGAGGAACCATAAAGGTGAAAGGAGGAGAAAGTAAGAGAAGCATCCCGAAGGATCTACAGACCCTAAGGGGAGAGATTTATTATAAAAATCGGACTGCGTAAAAAAATAATAATAAAATAATTGGTGGATTAGGAATTTTTGAGTTTTTGAATAATAAGAGGGAGATGTTGTGGGCGGTCTGCAGATGTGATTTGATAGTTTAATTTGCAGTTATAACACGACCCGACCCAGTCTATTGTATTGACATGTTGTTACTAAAACATAAACTACACGTGAATATTCTTCGCCTTCACATAGGTGCCCAAGTCAAATAACGGTAGTTTACATCCACTGTAGTTTATTTATGTAAACCAAAGCTAGTCGAGTCGTAATGAACTAGCCTCGTGCAACATGCTTGACCTCATTGTATACATATATCGATATGAGATATCTTATCAAACCACCCATTTGGGGCAGAGCCTTGTAATTCATGGTTTTATTTTTATTTTTTTGTTGTTGTCATTTTTATTTTTTTTTTGAATTGAGGACAAAATATGAAGATTATATTACTGCCCAGTGACATTCAAACTTTTTATGTTCAAGATTATATTTTTGCCATTTAATCGAAAGGAATTTAACACGGGTAGCATTTCGGCAGAGGATTTGAAGGTTGAATCTTGTGCATTGTTTTTCAACATGTAATATATAAGAAAATGTTTCAAATAGTTAAAACCCATCAATAATGAAATATAAGGGATACGAGTATAAAATGTCATGCTGACATAGATATTTCCTTCCCCAGGTCCTCCTGACTGACTATCGAAATAATGGGAAGTCAATTGTGATAAAAGTCAAGCCTTCGTATTAAATATATAAGTACATGTGTGTGTTTTAAAAAAAAAAAAAAAGAAATGTTTATATTTTGATTTGTGTTGGAGGGCTTTGAATTGTATAATTTTCGTAATAATTTTTTAATCAATCTCAGAGAGCAAATTCTTATATATGATTTTCATTTTCATCAACACTGCCATTTCTCCATCAGAAAGCAATACTACATCAGAATCATCACAAAGACCATAATGTATTTAAATATCAATTTGCGAATATTTCAACAAAATTTTGAACAGATCATGCAATCCCAGTTATGCCCTGCACCGGTCACTCGAGGGGGAAAAGGCAAATAAATAAATAGAAGCAGCAGCAATGCTCAAAATGTCATTTTCATTCTGGCCAGAAGTCATTTCCAGACAGGCTGTTAATTAATTCAGTTTATTGTAGCAATTATCAAGAACTATTCATTTTAAATTACACACATAATTTACTCTGTTCAAAGGCTACAAATACCCCGTTGATATTAAATTTTCCCCTTATACATCAGATATTGAAAAAGTAAGTTAATTTTTGAAATTATCAATTAAATAAAATTATGAAGTCGGCAAATCAGCAGGGCGTTGAATACCTTGCCATCCCAAGCCGTGTTGAAGAAAATGTTTAAGGCCATCAGTCGGAGCTTCTACTGTCCACGTCTCGTAATATTTGCTAGGATGAAATACGCTAGTCTCGCTTGGGAGAGGTGATAAACCTGGCTGGGTCCCACTGACAAATAAATCACCTTCGGATCTAATGCAGCCAGTGCATTCTGAGTCCTTGTCAGATGCCTACGCAGCAAAAAGGGCAAAGAATCTTATCAAGTTGTATAGAGTTGAAGGACTGGGATTTGAAATTTTTGAATATGTATGTAAAATCCACCACAATTACTTAAAAAAATGGCTTAAAAACTAGATGGATTTGTTATCAAATCATCAAACCGAATAAAGTCCCACATTATTAAGGGATAATTACAAAAAGTACCCTTGAAGTTTGACATAATTACCAAAATAATAATAATAATAACTTTCAATATTACAAAAATACCCATGAATTTTGATTGTGTTAAAATTAAGGGCCTAACTGTCATATTTTTACAAATGTGTGTGTGTGTGTGTGTGGTGGGGGGAGTGGTGAAATGTTTTTGCTTTTGAAGGGGTAAATGCAGTGTTCAAAAAAGCTCGCCTAGGTGTGATGCTTCACATAACACAACGCTCAGGCCCTATGCTTGGAAAAAGCAGTCAGCGGCTTTTGTTGACCGCTTAGGCACCACTAGGCAGCTTAATGTGCGTTTAGTCGGCTCTATGCGAGGCTTAAGCACGCCTAGGTGGTGCATTAGCGGGTTTCGGCATGCCTAGGTGGCACATTAACGAGCCTAGTCGTGAACATCAAAAATAAATAAATTTCTCAAAATATGTTTTACAAGTCATTTTTGAGCTCATTTTTACAAATAATTTAAATCTAAACACATATTTTTAATTCTCGATATCTATTATGCTAAAAACTAAAATCTTCTCTCATATGTATTTCGAAAATTTTGAAATTGAACTTGTTAACACTATCAAGTTAATATAATCTTTATAATTTTAGACATATTTTCCAATTTAGGATACCTAGTTTCACTTATTTAATAAAAGATTTTAAAAAAAGGCATGTCGACGCTTATGTCGGCCTATGCTCGCAATGCTTGATACTTCATGTTCACGCATCACGCTTTTTAGAACCTTGGGTCAAAGTAAGACAAAATATAATTTCGGGGGTATTTTATCATTCACATTTGTAAAAATATTACAATTAGACTCTTAATTATAACACTGGAGTTTCAATCTTCAGGGTATTTTTTGTAATTTTGAAAGTTAGTTTTTTTCTTTTCGTAATTAGGTCAAACCTCAAGGTACTTTGACATGTATTTGCTTTTGAATGGGTAAATGTAAGATGAAATTAATTTCCAGGGGTATTTTATGTAATTTTGAAAGTTAGCTGTTTTTTTCTTTTGTAATTAGGTCAAACCTCAAGGGTACGTTTTGTAATCAACCCTTATTTTAACATTACTAGATACTTATGTCGCATCGTTCAAGTATTTTTCCAATAGAATAAACCGGCAAGACATATTGCCATCATTCCGTCATTAACACCGCAAAACAAAGCTTGTCACGTCTCCAAGTTGCATAATTCATACACCAATAATAAAAAGAGTAAATTATCAGATAGGCATCATAAGATGCATATAACACATATTATTCATCATATGGTGCACATGAACATAGATACTGTCAAGTGTACGACGAATGCAAAAATCAAATGTGAGCGTGAAAGTTTATGAATAGTGCCACCTAAGTATCAAAACATATTATACCTTTTCCGTGTAATATTTAAATGCCACCTTCTTTTGGCCAGCTTCATAAATGTTGCACTGTGAATATATCTACATGTGCAAATATAAAAAAGATCCATATTAGCAATCAAACAAATTCAAACAACAGAAAAATATCTCATTAACTGCAAAATTGGGACGCAATCATCACCTGTGACTCTACACTGGCACAAACGGCATAAATTCCCCAATTTCGAGTGTAATTATTATACAAATGTACTTTCCCGAATCTGACACGCGGATGTCTCTGTCGGGTCCCGTCGAAGAAACAATGGTGAATAGTAATGCGGATGCATCTATCACCCGTGTGCGAAGGGTCAGCCCCGATGAGCATCGTTTTGTCATGATTTGCAAAGTGACAACTGAATGCAACAACAAAAAGGTCAAGGACACAAAAGAAAAGAGACCACCAAATTCTGAGGGCGTAAAGATGTTTTCTGAGCTTATAAGATGAAAGTTATAACAATTTTGTAATTAGATATATTTAAAATATGTTTGTTTGTTTGATTTGAAAAAAGAGAGATAGAGAGAGATGGGATCTCCTCTATTTTCTAAAACAACTTATAAGCTTCTAGACAGCTTTTCAAGAATCTTATGAGCTGCTTCAGGAAGATATAAAAAATTAAAAATTAAAAATTAAAAAAAAGAGCTTATAAGCTCTTCAAAACATCTATTAAGCTCAGCCAAACACCTCTCATTTTAAAAAGTTAAAAGCTAACCGAGAAATGGTAATATCCGTGCTCCCTCGCGTGATATCTATCAGTCCATCATCATAATCACTGAGACTACAACGATCTATCCAGATATGACTCGAATTCGGTTTGATTTGAATTCCGTCAACATCATGCCCTCTACCCCCTTCGAACACTTAGATTGCAAATAATCACGTGTTCACACTCCTTCAGCCTTAAGCCTTTACCGGTGAGTTTAATCCTTTGACCACGCCCGTCAACGGTCTTATAAGAGGATACACTCAAATAAGACGAGAGCTCAATAGTGCCCGAAACTTCGAATATGATCCATAAGGGTTCCTTTTTACGACACCCATCACGCAGCGAACCGGGCCCATCATCTGGAAATAGTATATAAGTTGCAAATAAAAATCACTAACGAGCTTAAATTCTTAGCCAATAAGTAGAACACATTAGATTGGCACAGTAGTAAATCTTTTACAAATGAATGCTAATTTATGGGGGAAATAAAATGGAAATAACAAGCCATTATTTTTAAAAGAGAGGCATGAATAAATATATCATCTTATGTTGGCAATCATGTAAAATCCCAAACATTAGTGTTTGATATGAACACAATGATTTGGCAACTTAAGAAACAACTTGCAGTTTTGAGGATTTCATTTCAAGGGCATCAATTAAATGTACACCAACACAAATTACTAATCCAAGTGGCAATGTCTCAAAGTTACTGAAAAATCCCAGAAGCAGCTCTCTCCAAAAAAATAAATAATAATAAATAGATAAAAATCCAATAATCTTTCATAGCCCAACAAATTTCGTCGCAACATTAAATTAAACACATAAAAATCCTTTTGACAAAACAAAAAAAATTAAACCCATTCTTACAAAATAGAACAACCCACACAACAAAATTCAAAAAAAAATGAAGAAGAAGAAAAGCAAATAGAAACAACAATCCATATGTTTTTTCCTCACCGGCGAGGGTGGTGACACAGTAAACGGCACCGTGCAGGCCGCCGATGGCAAAACGCCCGAAGCCCTCAGCTCGCCCAGCCAGAGCCCGCAAGCTGGAATCCACGTGGCCGTACGGCAAAGACGCCCCCATATTGGAATTTTGGATCGGGGTTGAAATTGTCGGAGCTGAATTTTCAGGATACTGTCCGAATTTATATGGAGGGGGACGATTGTTATCGCGGCGTCCGGAGTTTGAGTGACGGCCGTGGTGATTTCCCATTTCCAAAGATTTTAATGGGGATTTTGAAACTGACTTGATCGGGCATTAAAGTTGATGAACTGATTATTTTAGATTATTTTTCGCAGCTTTTAGTCAAATTATTTATTTATTCTATTTTCAGTCGAATATTCGTGAAAAATAAACCGACAGTGTCCTTTTCCCTCTTTATCATGGAATATTGCTTTATCTTTATATTTTCTTACTCGCTCCTTTCTAATTATACAAGTTGGACTTTCACATTATTATCGATAATAAAAGCAATATTTATTGATGTGTGCTAGTTAATAAATTTAATATTAAATGAAATTATAATATTTAAGCATTGGATAAATAAGTATTAAATATATAAATGAACTATATACCGTGACATTCAAAAGAAAACAGTGAACTATATAATAAAAATGGAAAAAGTAGATGAAATTTTGTATGGAGACACAATTATAATGTTATAAGCAGATTAAGTTTGAGACGAGTTGGGTGGAGTTCAAAACATGCATATTAAACAAGTCTTTTATAATTTAAAAGGACCATAATTATTAATTATCATATGTATTTGACCCGAGTTAGCTGAGTTGCTGGTTGGATGAGGTAGTTTAGTTTATGAAAAATCTGCAACAGATAACATATTAAGCTAACTAGGGATGTTCGTACCTAATAATACTCTATGATGCTTAATTTAGAATTTAAAAAGCTAAACAATAACGTAAAATAGTGATAAATATGTTAACGTTAACTTTGAATATTGTGCACATTTATAATAAGAGTAGTGCTATGCGGATCAAAAATTAGCATTTATATCAAAAATTAGCATTTATTTTTCACCGAATGAATAGAAAAATACATTTTTAATCTTATTTACTTTTGGCTCCAAATAGCATCAAACGAAGAGAAAAGATTTCTTTCCACATTCCACAAGCAACTTTAATTAATGTGCATGGGGAATAATTATCTATTAATTAGAAACAGTTAAAAGCTAATAAATAATTTTAGGAGAAATAAGATCTTTTCATGTAACAAAAATAATATTATCACATTCAAGTAATTAACTATCAATATCAATATACAGAAGATTAATTTGGTCCATTAACTTACTTTTTATTCTATAATTTTAAGATTTAAATTGGTCATTTTTTGGATGAGTATTTTAATTCAAAGAATTATAATATATTATCATGTAACGTATGTTTTTTTTAATATTATTATTATGAATTATATTTTCTTTATTTAGCGTAATATAATTAATCTTCAGATAATATTATGAATTGCTAATTTTATATCTCCAGTTAATAAATATTATATTATATAAATTGATGTATGTTTATCAAATATAAATAATAATAAAATGGGATTAAATAATTAAAATTAAATATAAATTGGGATTTTTATTTTTTTTTTGCAAAATTTAGTTCATACTGCTAGAGATAGAGTACGAATACTAAACTATTTTAATATAGAATTTTCACTATAATAGTATCGATTAACGGAGATGCTCGTATAACTTATAAAGAATTATGTTATTGCAAATAGAGTTTTTGAGAAACATTAATTTATTAAATATGGTATGTTTGAGTTTTTTGAGAAGAGATGATTAAAGAGCTGGTTAAAGTGATATTTTGTCCTGTTTAATAATAAATCATTTAAGAGTTCATTGTGAAGTTTTATATTTATATTATTAAAAGAATAATTGATCGAGTTTTGTTGACACCCATTAATTTGTTTTTTTAATATTGGCAAGTATATTTGGGTTTGCACTAGTTCTATATAATGCATGTATTTTCATATTTTAAACTAATTAAGGTTGACATCTTAGTTAACTAAACATGTGATTGTAGCAATATGATCATTTATGTGTGCAAGTAATTTTTTTTTTTTTTAAATAAGAGTTAAGATCAAGCTGGTAGTTAAATATGGAATAATTACAATTCATGTACTAAATATCACATGATATAAGATATGTATTTTATATGATTTCAAAATATGTGTAAAAATGAATGTGTTTTTAAATTATTCATACACGTTGGCTAAAGTTTTGTGTGTGTGTAAATTTAGTGCTCATACAAGACTAGGAAACAAAGACTGTGCAATGCACAACCTTAACCGACCGAGAATTTGAGACGATATATATATTGTAAACTCTAAATTATTATTGTCATATATCAATATCTCAATGTGCTATTATCATTCACAATCGTCTCAAATTCTCGGTCGGTTAAGGTTGTGCATTGCACAGTCTTTGTTTCCTAGTCTTGTATGAGCACTAAAGACAATCTAATATAATATTATATATATATATTTATTTATCAGTCGTCTACACAACTAATAAAATGTCAAATGAATACATGAGTAAAATTGTACACTAATAAGAATATATAAATAACATTGTACAGAGTTTCTAAGTTTCTCTTCCCTTATGCATCAACAAGGTATTCAGCACAGAATTTCTTGTCCTTACACTCCCCAACAAAATGGGCTTGCAGAAAGGAAACATAGACATATTGTTGAAGTAGCTCTCTCACTCTTAGCTCAGTCAGGTGTACCTCAATTCTATTGGGTTGATGCTTTCAGAACTGCAGTGTATCTTATTAACAGATTACCTACCAAAGTGCTAAGGGACAAGTCACCTTATCAGTGCCTCTTTGGAACTGCACCAGACTACAGTCAACTTAAAGTCTTTGGTTGTTTATGCTATCCCTACATCAGACCATTAAACAAGCATAAGTTGCAGTTCAGGTCCTTACCTTCTACATTCATTGGTTATTGTGAGAATTATAAGGGTTACAAGGTACTTTTACCCTCAGGAAAAATGCTRATAACCAGGCATATCCTATTTGAAGAAGATAYTTTTCCTTATCTGAACAAATRARCCTCAGATCCTTCTCTCATCCCTTCAGAGTCTACAAAAACACCTGCAAACCTATCAGCTCCTCCTATCATTACAATCTCAAAACCATCCTTACAAAAACAAACAAAAAATCAAACTCAGCCAACATCTCCACCTCWCACTGTCTCTCCAGCCAATGATCACACTTCTCCAAARCATAACTCACACTCAAGTGCTAGCACTGTTCCACTTGTAGTTGATCTTCAAATTAGCAACAACAGACAATCTCCTACTCCCTCTCCTAAACATAAACACCACATGATAACAAGATCAAGAGCAGGAGTRTTCAAACCTAAAGTTTTTCTAACCTCTGGCACAAATGAAGTAGAACCATCTTCTGAACAAGAGGCTTTRCAAATYGAGAACTGGAGGGAGGCAATGAAGGCAGAATACTCCTCCTTGATGAAGAACAAGACATGYATTCTAGTGCCTAACCCTCAAAACAAACCTATTGTAGGTTGTAAATGGATTTATAAGATTAAAAGGAACTCAGATGGTACACTTGCCAGGCACAAAGCCAGACTTGTGGCTAAAGGCTACACTRAGAGCCCTGGAATTGACTATCAAGAAACCTTTAGTCCAGTTGTCAAACCAGTTACCATCAGAGTTGTTTTAGCCATTTCAGTTACCTTAGGTTGGARAGTGAGGCAYCTAGATGTGAARAATGCATTTCTCAATGGAAATTTGGAACAAGACATCTATATGCAGCAACCTCCAGGTTTTGAAGACTCACATGATCCCACTCTTGTCTGTAAACTTCAGAAAGCTATTTATGGCTTGAAACAAGCCCCTAGGGCATGGTATTGCAAGCTTAAGCAAGAACTATTGAGTCTTCAGTTTTTGGTGTCCAAAGCTGATCCATCRTTGTTCTTTCAAATCAAAGAYCAGAAATACATCCTCATTCTAGTCTATGTGGATGACATCATAGTCACTGGAAATGTACCTGCAGAAATAAACTCTCTCATCCAAAGGTTAAATCAGAAATTTGCCTTGAAAGACATGGGAACTTTGCATCACTTTTTAGGCATTGAAGTCAAACACAGCAGTAAAGGTGATTTACATCTCTCTCAAAGTCAGTTTATTAAAAGTGTGCTGAATAAGTTTGGGATGTCCAATGCTAAAGGAATTGACACACCTATGGGATCCAAAGTTCAGCTGTCCAAATACATTGGTGCAGACAATGTGAATGCCACCACTTACAGAAGCATAATAGGAGCCTTGCAGTACATTACAATTACAAGACCTGAGATTACTTTTAGTGTAAACAGACTAAGTCAGTTCATGCAGAGACCACTTGAACCTCATTGGAAGGCCTTGAAGAGAGTAATGAGATACCTAGCTGGAACTCTCACCTTTGGACTAAAATTCACTAAGTCACCTCATCTTGATGTCATTGGATATTCAGATTCTGATTGGGCCACAAATATAGATGATAGGAAGTCAATCTCAGGCTTTTGTGTTTATTTAGGACAAAATCTGGTTACTTGGTGCTCTAAGAAACAACAAACCATTTCAAGATCCAGCACAGAAGCTGAATTCAGGAGTCTGGCTCATTGCTCTACTGATATAATCTGGCTCACTTACTTGCTCAAGGAATTACAGTTTGAGTTAAATTCAGCTCCAGTCATTTGGATTGATAATATTAGTGCAGAGGCTCTTGCTGCAAATCCAGTTCTCCACTCTAAAGCCAAACATATTGAGCTAGATCTTTATTTTGTTCGAGATAAGGTTAATCAAGGGCTACTGAAAGTTCAGCATGTACCATCAGTGGATCAGAATGCAGATATTCTTACCAAACCACTTGCAGATCAATCTTTCACCCGGTTCAGGTCCAAGTTGAATGTTGTTCCTTCCCTGGGCTCAGATTGAGGGAGGCTGTTAAAATACAAGCTTGCCCTTACCTGTTTGTTTCATTATGAAGCCATGCATACGTGGTTCTAAATCAAATGACTCTTTGTCCTCTAGTTGATATGAGCTGTCACCAGTTGGCTAAGGAAGTGTGTAGATTCTGTTAATGTTAACAGCTCCGTTTATTAGGTCTCGGTGATCCCAAGGAATAGCTACACGTGTACTAGGTATAAGGTGTTGTAGTGTGCAGCAGCCATATAAATGTGTGTTGTATGTTTTCTGTGAATGTAACCTGAAAATAATCTGCAGCAAAAGAGCTCTTACCTTTATGCCATTTTTCTGAATTTTCACATTGTTAAATAAAAAATTACGGTGCTTCTATTATTTATGTGTCATACGAGCCTAATATATATCTTTAATATTTTTATTTTATTATATTTTATCTAATTTAGTATTTTTTTTATTTTATTCTCCCTAAAATTATAAATAGGTCGTATATTACAAAACTAAAATCTTAAATAAGTTATATTAAGATAGGTCGTAGTAAAAAAATATTTTAGAATTTCAAATAATATAAATACGCAAAGTATTGGTTATTTTTAAGATAATCTAAGTATGTAATTAATAACTATTAACGAATTTATTTTAATATAAAAATATAAAATTATTTAATAATAATTAATAAGTAATGATTATATACTGGTACAATACAACAGAAGTTGAGAGTATGATAGTTTTTGAATTTTTTTTAAGTTTGTAACAACATAAATTATAACAAAGTTAATATAAATAAGAAAATAAAAAAAATATTTACTCAGTTTGTCTTTTAACAAATCACGTGTAATTCGCAGATATTGACACACACACTTTCAATTATGGCAAATTCATTTTAACGAAAATAATCATATTATATTTTTATCTGACTAATCTAATTATAAAACAATATTTAAATATATTCATTAAATATATATTAGAATTAGTTTTCGTTTACCATTTGAATATATAGAAGTTTGAAATCTCTTTATACTGAATATATTCTCAAAATATAAAATTTGTATTTTATTTGTCAAAATTATTACATATCTACATAATATCCTATGGCCATGGTCCTTTTTCAAGTTCTAATCATGGTATTTATAAGATTATATAAGTTAAAATGTATAGAAAAATAAACTAAGTGATAAATAATTATCCACAATTTTGTTCAACTTTATTTGTCGTATATGACAGTTTGCTTTTATTTTATGAATAGAAGTTCAAGCTTTTTATGTTTTACTTGAAGTATTCAGATTTAATTTATTATTACTTAGAATGATAGTGTTAATTAGGCAGACATTTATGTTATTGGAAGTTGTAACAATAATGTACTTTAATGGAGAGAGATAGTAATTCAAAATTATTAATCACAAATATTTAATAGGGGTAGTTTTGTCAAACCATATATTTTTATGATATGATATTACAAAATTATCCTTCTTGATCCGGATCAATTTGATCCGTATAGATTTATTGTTATAATAATTGGACTAAGTAGACCACTATAATAATTAATTAATATCATTATGGTAATTCCCACTATAATACTTGGACTAAAATGCCCCCACGGGGGATTTCTTGTGTATTTATTCATCATTCCACGTATAATAATACATAACGTCTTTTTTATGTGTAAAAATAATATTTATGCAAAATTATAAAATAATTCAAATAATTTTTAAAAAAGAAAATAATAAAAAATGCATTTATTCCAATAAGTTAGTGTCAGTTAATTAGAATAAACTACTATTCTATTTTGATCGTAATATGAATAAAATGTTACTTTTACCCTATTTCTATTATTTCACAATTTCATTCGATATGTATAATTATAATAATAATTAATTTTCTTAAAATACGAAAATACTTAATTACAATAGATAGAATGAGATAGAGAAAATACGTGGACAATAAATTTTTAGATGTAATTAAGATATTAGAAATTGATGACAATTTAGGTTTGCTATTTTAATTATTTTAGAACATATTAACTTTTGTATGCTCGAATAAACTATGCAAAAAAAAAAATGCTTAATTTGTTTTTAAAGATAAAAACAAAATCTAAGTCAGTTTATACACACACGCATTTATATATTTGTCATGAACTAACTATCTGAAAATATCGTTAAAAAATGGGCACATATTAACACAATAACATGGTGGGCCCGGCGGCGTCAACATGCTATCCCCACCTACGTTTATAAATTCAATTTCCACCACCACCACCCCTCTTCGACCGCCGTGGGCCGCCGCTCTCCGCTACGCCCCTGCGTGCAACTTATATGTGAAATCACGTTTACCGCCCAATCAAACTAATAAAATATTTAAAAACAATGCTTCGTTAGGAGATTCGAGAAAACTAGGGGAGACGATTTTCTCACCATGGCTCCGATCATCGGGGGAGGTATGTTTTTTCTCGATTAATCAGTTAGGAAAGAAAAAAGTCACCGATAGTTTCTAGCAACACTCTGATTCGATTATCCGATCTGTTTTCGTCACATTTTTTATATATATTTTTTTCAGCTCAATTGTGTGGGTTGCGATTCAATATTGATAAATTCACATGAAAACTCAAGAAGGAATATTCATTCATTTATTTATTTATTCCAATTTAATCTGTGGCGATCTGGATTTTGATGTTCATAAATCTATCAAACAGTCGAGAGAGATCTCGAAATGGCCTTGTATGCGGAGCCGCCATCGCCGTCACCGTCACCGTCGCCGCGTGCACCGGCGTTGATAGTATCGAATTCCAACAAAGCCTTAGGCGTTTCGAATTCCGGCAAGGCTCTGGTGGTATCCAACTCCGGCAAAGCCTTGGTGGTCTCGAATTCTGGCAAGAGGATCGACCAATCAGGGAAGAAGAAGTACGTGAAGCAGGTGACGGGTCGGCACAACGACACGGAGCTCCACTTAGCCGCGCAGAAGGGTGACGTGGCGGCCGTGAGGCAAATATTAGGGGAAATCAACGAGCAGATGCTCCAGACGCTGAGAGGGGCCGATTTTGATGCTGAGGTGGCAGAAATTAGGTCTGCTGTAGTGAACGAGGTGAACGAATTGGGGGAAACGGCTCTTTTTACTGCGGCGGAGAAAGGGTACATTAGCGTGGTGAAGGAGTTGTTGCCTTACACGACGAAAGAAGGAATCAGGACGAAGAATAAGTCTGGTTTCGATCCGTTGCACATTGCTGCGAGCCGAGGACATCATGGTAATTGAATTATTTGTTTCTCTGCTTAGTTCAGAAGTAGTTTGAGTATGAATTGGCCTTTTTTGATATTCACAGAGTTCACCTTAATTGTTTGGTATTGTTTATGCACAATCATGTTATCATTTGCAAGTGTATTATTTTGGATTAAAAGAATGAAAATATTTATGTGTTTGAAGCATTTTCTTTGAAAGAAATTATTTGGTATGGGCAACATGACTTCAACTTGGGAATAAGTATGAATATGTGTATTTCTCATTATGTATTTTTTTTTCTTTTCCAGAAATTGTCCAGATATTGTTAGAGCACGATCCAGAGCTAAGCAAAACAGTCGGCCAATCAAATGCCACTCCGCTAATTTCCGCAGCAACAAAAGGGCACCTATCAGTTGTCAAGGAATTGCTCTCAAAGGATCCCAGCTTGCTAGAGATACCAAGATCCAATGGTAAAAACGCATTACATTTATCCGCCCGACAAGGCCATGCAGATATTGTAAAAGCATTGCTACAGAAGGATCCTCAATTGGCCCGAAGAACAGATAAGAAAGGACAAACGGCTCTTCACATGGCTGTGAAAGGCATTAATTGTGCAGTTGTGAAGTTGCTACTGCAGGCGGATGCAGCCATTGTTATGCTGCCCGATAAATTTGGTAACACTGCTTTGCATATAGCCACCAGGAAAAAACGTGCCGAGGTATTGGCTACCATTTACACTGGCCCAATTTCATAAATCTGTTTATAATCAAGTTCATTAATCACCATTAGTTGCTAATATTAACCTTAATAATCAGCTTACGACCAGCTATACAATACACTATAAATTAATAGCCTTGGACCCCTAAATTTTATTAATTTAGCAAGATTATTAAAGAATGAAAGTACAAATTTAACACGTTGCTCCCAAGTCAGGACCGACAAAATATATTATTTAAGCGGGGTTTATTAATTAATCGAGTATTATTATCGAGGTTTTACTGTATTATGTTCCGGGCCCAACATGAAACACACTTTTTTTATATATATATATTATTAAAATTTTAAAATTACCATACTGATCTTCAGAGTCTTGCAAAATAAACACTAAAATTTTTGCTTCTACCATTACAAGCATGTGAATATTTGAGTTACTGGTTCTTGGTAGAGCAGGAAAAAGTTATTATTGGATCGTAATTTAAATATATTAATCTTTGGTATAATCGCAGATTGTGAACGAGCTCCTAATGCTCCGCGACACGAATGTCAACGCACTGACTAGAGACCACAAAACCGCGCTCGACATAGCCGAAGGGCTCCCCCTATCCGAAGACATCGTCGAGATAAAAGAGTGCTTGTCCCGTTTCGGCGCGGTTCGGGCAAACGAGCTAAACCAACCCCGCGACGAGCTGCGCAAGACCGTCTCGGAGATCAAGAAAGACGTCCACACTCAGCTCGAGCAGGCCCGCAAGACGAACAAGAACGTGAACGGCATCGCCAAAGAGCTCAGGAAGCTCCACCGAGAAGGGATCAACAACGCCACCAACTCAGTGACCGTCGTCGCCGTCCTGTTCGCTACAGTAGCTTTCGCCGCAATCTTTACAGTCCCGGGCGGGGACGACAACAACGGGATGGCCGTGATGGTCAGCACCCCGCCTTTCAAGGTTTTCTTCATCTCGAACGCCGTCGCGCTTTTCACGTCGCTGGCCGTCGTCGTGGTGCAGATCACGGTGGTCAGGGGGGAGATAAAGTCGGAGAGGCGGGTAGTGGAGGTGATCAACAAGTTGATGTGGTTGGCGTCCGTTTGCACGACGGTGGCTTTTATCTCGTCCTCGTATATTGTGGTCGGGCGGCATCACAGGTGGGCGGCGATTCTTGTTACGGTTATAGGGGGGGTGACGATGGCAGGCGTTTTGAGTGCGATGACGTATTACGTGGTGAAATCGAGGAGGAAACGGAGGGTGAGGAAGAGGGAGAAATATTCGAGGAGTGGGGGGAGCTCGTTTCATCACTCGGATACGGATTCGGAGGTGAATCCGATTTATGCGATTTGATGGTGGTGATGACTTGGAACTGGGTTCTTCAAATTGGGTGAGTTTGGTGAGGATAACATGGAGTTATTGTTTATATATATATATATATATATATATATATATATATATATATATATATATGTGTGTGTGTGTGTGTGTGATCAAGGGTTTGGTTGTTGTATAAAGGGACTGTTTTCTAGCATGCTGTTTTGCAACTCTGGGGCTCATGTGAATAACTTAATTAGTTGCAAGTTTATTACATCTGATTGCTAACAAATGTCTTGGATCTTGATGACGAAACTGAATTTTTCTAAGGTTGCGACTGTGTACAATCTTATATCTCAGGTAAAGAAGTTTTATGATTTTTTTTTTCATTTTTCTCTCTCCACAATAAACTTCCAGTCATTTAATTTTTTTTACAATTACCATTACATATTTTCCAATAAATTTCATCATTTCGCTCTCACATGTTTCTAACTACAAATAATTATTTTAACATCAAAACAGTAACTTTGATTTTCCAACTTCTATTCAATCACTCCCAAAATTCTAATTAAAGAAAAAAAAATCCAGTGACAACGTATTGACCTCTTTCTTTTATCATAATTAAGAAGTCCAAGTGAAATGAAATGACACTCAATCACAGGCTCACAGCTAACTGATCTCTTTCTGTTATTAGAATTAATTATAATTAAAAAAATCCAAGTGATCTGGGTAAAAGCATGAGACCCCACCATTAGAAATGAAATGATTAAATTACAAGAAGCTGTCCTTTTACATGAATCACAATTGACACTTTAACTACAATACAAACTTGGTGTCAAAAGCAAGCTATCTATTTAAAATCGAGTGGCCCAACCCACGAGGGGACCTCAAGCAGGCGGGCTTGACCTTGACTTTGTTGCTTTGTTTGCTTTTGGGGTCAACTTGTCTTTTTGCATCACAATTCAAGCATATTTGCATAACAATAATTATGGGTTCAACCTTGGGCTTCAATAATCAATTCGGAGCTCGATTCGAGTGATACCACTTATTGTTTGAAAATGTGTTTACTAGGCCTCGAAATATTTACTAGATGGCCTTTTTTTTTTTTTTTTTGGAATATTAGGCAATTTATTTGGTTTTTATCATAATTGTGAGAATCTGACCGAATAGTTCGATCGGTAAATGTTGTCTTCTCAATGTTTTAACAGACACATTAGTTTGACAACTATCTTCTCACTTCTCCCACCAAAAACACTTGTCAAAATATTGGTCAACAACCAGTCAACACCAATGCAAAGAGTCGATTGAACCGGCCTTTTTTTCCGAACTTATTTAATTATTTTTTATTTTTAATGCAATATAAAATAGTTTTACCTAAACAAAATACATACATACCTTAATGTGTCGCACATGCATCAATTATTTAGTCAAATGATTTAGTAATCTATACTAATTTAAATATGTATTTCTAACAAGTTCATGTTAATCTATTACTTAAAAGTCTTATATAATATTTAAAAATATAAATCTGATTTAGTCATCTATACTAATTTAAATATGTATTTTTGACGATAAGTTATTACTTAAATCTTATATAATATTTAAAAATATAAATTAATTATCATCCTTTTCACCCTTCTTAATAGGAAGCTACTTGCAAGACAAACAAATACCAAGGGGTAGTTTTATTACTGTCCCTTATAAATATTATTAATGTTTCTATTTTACAAATGACACCCTATTCAAGGGTGATTTCTGAAACATATATACACCTAAAGACAATCATTTTATTATTATTAAACTAAAGTTAGGGATAATTGTGTATGTTTCTAGTACGGATAATTATGAAATTACCCTCAAATAGTATTTTAGGCATTGGAGCTTCAAGCGTGGTTATTTATAAGTCACCTTGCATTGTACTACTACTACTTTACTTATTTCTCTATTTCTCTAGGCAAGCGTTTTTGGGAAGGAATAACTTTATACACACTTGGGGCAAAAAACATTATTAATAAACCATTCACATGCCACTTGATTAACTAATCATTTACTAATGTCCCATTTGACATGGTATTTTGATAAGGTTATTTGTTTGTATTGGACTAATAATGCATATTTGTTTAAGTAAGTCTTAAGATTAAAAACGAGGATTATCTACCCATGTGTTGTTGGCTTTTGTTTTGCCACTCAATTTGTGGACTCTTATACTTCACCTGTCTTTCTCATGTCTTTATGATTTTTTTTATTTCATTACTGTCTTTAACTCCCCAAAACCTTTGTCAGCTTTAAGATACTGAACATAATTTCAAGCTCAACTGGGTTGATCAAATGTCAGGTAATTCTTATTTATTTATTTATTTTTGTATTTTCAGTTATTTACCCTTTATAATTTATTTAGACTGTGTTTTGCAAACTTCAAAAAAATAACAAATTGCTCAAAAAAAAAAAAAGATCTGATAATCACTTCTTTTTTTTTTTTCCTTTCGGGCACTCCTTTGTTATCTAAGAAATTGAATTAGCTTCACAAAAGTTGGGAAATTTGACTTTATCATTTTTTTTTTCTGCTGAATTTTTTTGCAGATATTTTTTTTTATTGGTTTTCTCGGGGGAAAATGATTGCTGAAATTTGACTTAAAAGCAATCAGCCGCGTGGAAATATAAGGCAAAATCAATATTAATAGTGTGAACAGAATTTTACATAAATTGGGTGTAGACAGTGTCAGAGACACAGAAATCAAAGAAATTAGATTTTATTTTCCCCCATTATTACCCACGTGTGGATTTCTTCCAAGATGATTTTTTTCTTATCCCATAAGTGAAATTTGATATGAGTTTTTCTCAATTCAGCTCAAGATGATAGCTTTTTGGTGCCACAAGTGAAAAAAATTAAAAAAATTCTGGGTTTATTGATTAGGAAAAAAAAAAAAAAGTGTTCAAAATTTCAACTGTGATTGAATTTTATGGAGTCGCCAATTAGTCAGCAGAGCTTTCCCAGGAAACAGATGAAAAAGCAGTTAACCGGAAAACGAGACGATAGCGCTTTACATTCAGCTGCAAGAGCTGGGAATTTAGAAGTGATTTTGGAGATTATCAATGAAAAAGGGGAAGAGGATTTAAAGGAGTTGCTGTCCAAACAGAACCAATCAGGCGAAACGGCGCTTTACGTCGCGGCCGAATGTGGCCACGTCGATCTTGTGGAGGAGTTGGTAAAATACTATGATGTTGGCTCTGCTGCAATCAAGGCTAAAAATGGTTTTGATGCTTTTCATATTGCTGCTAAGCTAGGAGAGTTGGGTAAGAATTCATTTTTTTTATTTTTTTTAAATAATAATCATCTTTTGTTTCTATCTTGTGTTTTTTCATGATTTTCTTGCTTATGTGATGGGCACCTCACTAAATTGAACCTAAGCTATTAAGCGATTTATTGTAGCAGAAGCGAAAAATAGTTGAGAATTTGTTAAGAGATGGTTTAGAATTAGTTGACAAAAAGTTATAGAAGTGTTTTATTCGCGAGTAATAATCAAATTAAAAGCAAAGTCAGAAATCCGTAGCACTCCAACCCTTTCTTGATTAAATTATTCAGAATTAGAAATGGATGTTAATATTTGAAAAGGCCAAAAATGCTTTTTAAATTCTGATTAATTATGCAGAATCAGAAGCAAAAGTTGACATTTGAAACCGTTATAAACTACTCTCTCGGCCAAAATCTAACCATCGGCTTTTTTTTTTTAACCCAAAAATTGTTGTAAGATCGTCTTCATAAGACAGTTACGTAAGACGGCCATACTTTTCAAAACCATGTAAGTAATTATTTTGAAAAGTATGGTTTTTTATACCTTAAAAGTATTGACTTTTTATTTGAAAATACGACTGCCTTACGTACACGGTCTTACAGCAGACCCTCACTTTTTTTTGAAGTGTTTTCACACACACCACACTCAAGATTTTCATAACATATATCATTGTGTCAATTATGGAGAATCAACAGTTTGGTCGAGAATTCCGAAAATATATATTTATTATTATTTTATTTATTTTTTTCAAATTGCAGATGTATTGAGGGTTCTAATGGAAGCCATTCCCCAACTCTTAGCGACGGTCGACGTATCAAACACAACGCCGTTGCACACATCAGCAGCCCAAGGCCATATCGACGTCGTCAATTTTCTCCTCGAGAAAAACAGCAGTTTGGCTACCATAGCAAGAAACAACGGCAAAACGGCTCTGCATTCGTCCTCAAGAAACGGCCATCTCGAGGTGGTGAAGGCCCTTCTAAGCAAAGAACCAGGAATTGTATCATGGAGCGACAAAAAGGGACAAACGGCCCTTCACATGGCCGTTAAGGGCATTTGTGCTAAAGTCGTCGACGAGCTTGTTGCTTTAGATGATGCTTTGTTAACGATGTCCGATGGAAAGGGCAATACGGCGTTGCATATAGCAACGAGAAAGGGCCGACCGCAGGTATATTTAATTTTCTATTTTTTGTTTTTGTTTTTGTTTTACTCATGATTTATAATTTTAAGGGATAATTACAAAATTACCCCTGAGTTGTTAGAAAATTACAAAAAAAAAAAAACAAAACTCGAGGTTGATTTGTGTTAAATGTTCTTACAAATGCAAGGGGGGTGTTTTTGAATTGTAATACAGAATCAAACATCATGGGGTTTTTTGTAATTTTCAGAAAGTTCTGTGTTTTTTTTTTTTTTAATCATCAGGGGTGATTTTCTAGTTATCCCTATTGTTTAATGGAGGAATAGTCGTTCTTTGATGTGCATAACTTACGATGTAGACTTTTTTCCTTTTTTTTTTTTTTTTTGAGTCGGCATGATACATTATTCTGAAGTTGAAGGCTCTGGATTGCCTCTTAAAGAAGCTGTATATTCTAGTGTGTTTGCAAACTCTTAAGAAAAAGTGATTCTCAGCTTCTTGCCAGAAAAAAGTGATACCTCACACGAAGTGTGTTTCGCACGTCGCATTGTGTATTCAGACTTGCTTTTTGGTGGATTCGTGAGAATTATCAACATCATAGTGTAACAGTTTTGATTATTTATGAAGTGTTTGCAAACACTATTAAAAAAGGGTTAATTTCAAAAAGTACCCCTGAAGTTTAATCTAATTCCTGAAACTAACTTTTAAAATTGCAAAATACCCCCTTCATAAGCAAAACATTTCAAAACCATCATTCACATTTATAAAAATATTACAGTTAGTCCCTTAATTTTAATACTAAATCAAAATGTACCCTTGAGATTTCATCTAATTACCAAAAAAAAAAGACAATTGTCATACCCCTGCGACAAAGTTGTCCCCTTCATAAGCCAAAAAAATCAAAAATCAAAACCATCCTTCAGATTTAGAATTTTACAGTTACACCCTTATTTTAACACTAAATCAAACCTCGGGGTATTTTTTATAATTTTGAAAATTAGCGGGTTCTTTTTGTAATTAGGCAAAAGTTAAGAGTATTTTTCGCAATTATCCCTAAAAAAAAGTCTTACCTTCTATAGGGGGGAATATGAGTGTATTTTCCCCTGTGGAAGCTGATCACTTTTTTTTTCCATCCTTTGCAAACACTCCCTTAGCCGTGCCGTTGGGGTTTGATATTCGACGCTGATTATCATACTCTAATGAAATTAAATGCAGATAATTCACACACTGCTTAAACACAAAGGGATCAACAAAGAAGCCATCAACAAATCAGGCGAGACGGCTTTGGATACATCCGAAAAAACGGGCCGTTCAGAAATAACTGCCATTCTGCGTGAATACGGGGTTAAAAGTGCGAAATGCCTAACCTCACAACCCCAACCAACCGCCGCGAGAGAGTTGAAGCAGACGGTGAGCGACATAAAACACGAAGTTCACAACCAGCTCGTTCACACGCGTCAGACGAGAAGACGGGTCCGAGGCATAGCCAAAAGGCTCAACAAAATGCAGTCCGAAGGGCTTAACAACGCAATAACCTCGACGACGGTTGTGGCTGTTTTAATCGCCACCGTCGCGTTTGCCGCCATTTTTACGCTTCCAGGTCAGCAAAAGACGGAACCACATTTCATACTATAGTTATTTATTTTTAAAAGCTTCAATTTAATTAGATATTAAAAAAAAAGTGCTCAGCTAGTTATTTTTTAGGGGTAATTTGAAGAAAAAAAACACTAACTTTGAAAAATACAACTTCTCGTCTGGCTATTTGTAATATTTAGAAAATTTGAGAGATGTAATTGTAAAATGTAAGACAAAATTTCGGGGTTATATGTAATATTTGAAAAAGTTTAAAGAGTGTAATTTTAAACATTTTTACAATGCCTCAATTTGAGAGATGTTTTTGATCCTTTTTCAGTCACGTGCTTTTTTCATTTTTGTTTATATTCTCATTTTTCATCCACCTAATTTTATTTAGTTTATGTGTGACAATATAGGTAATAACAACACGAAGTTTATTTTTCTATTGTTGTTTTTTGTTTTTGTTTGATTTTTTTTGTTTATATTTTCATCACATCTCATAATTTATATAAATTAATATTTTTTAATTATATTATATATACATTTATGAATGCTTATAATTCTTAAATATGATATTTATAAGTAAATTATTTAATTCTTATTTTTAATTTATCAGAATAATATATATATATACGTTACGTTCTTTGTTTAGGTTATTAATTGACTCGAATATTTGACATGTTTGTGTGCTCACGCGCGTGTGTGTGTGTTTATTTAAGCCATTTGTTTGATATTTCAAATGATTTTTATATTCCCATACTACATGTTTGTTTAATTTTATTTATTCTACTCGGACAAAAACATCAATATAACATGTATAATATTTTTTTTTCATTTTTCTATTATATCTTTCAATATTTTAATTATAATATTTATTGATTGAGTATACTGATTAATATATTTTGAATATAATATTTTTAAATTGATGAAATATCACGAATGTTTATGATTTTCAAAAATAGTATATATTCTCATAATAAATAATTAATCTACTTGTTTTTATTTTATTAATACATAATTTTTTTTATTTGTTTTTTTACTTTTTTATTCGGCTTAGTAATTAACTAATGGTCGGTCGATTGAAATGAAAATTTGGTTTGTTGATATTTAGTTAATTTTTGTTGAATAAGTTTTTAAATTTTAATTCTTAAGTATATGTTTATAAATAATATATTTATTTATTTATATTTGTGTGTGATTGTGTGCGTATGTAATGTAAACAAGARTAATGTTATTATATATTATTAGAAATTAATTTTATTTAAGATCAAGAAGTTATTAGATAAATTTAACTATTATTTAAATAAATCAAATTTATTTTATTTACTAATTAGTTATTTTATGATATTGGTGTTCGAAAATAATGTTAAATTTTATATTCATATTTTTTTCATAAAACATATTTTAAACTCATTTGGTATTTTTTACTTTAGATAAATATATAAATATAAACCTAGTTAGTATATATATATAATGATATATAGATGTTAAGTCGAAAATAGACAAAAGACAGTTAATTTTATAAATTATACATAAAAAATGGATACAGAATAAAAAAAATAAAATTAATTTTAAAAAAACAAAAAAAACACAAAATGATCATCAATATAATTTAGACAAATATTAAATATATATTTTCAACCTTAATATTAATTAATGAATTTAAATTACTAATAGTATAATTATATTTTTGGAAGAAAAAAAAAACCACGTGATTCATTTTTTATATATAGATAGATAGATAGATTGATTATGAAGCATGCTAATTTCCCATTATTTTTAAATTTTAATAATGATTTTGGTAAATACAAATACTTCAAAATGCTTCATTAATTAGTTAAGCAACAAACAAACATATCGCATATCTGTATTACCTTCGGCATTCAACTTCTCCAAACATCACAAATAATCCCAACTTTTCGTCTTACATTTTACAACTACATCCCTCAACTTTTCTAAATATTGCAAACAACCAATCGAAAAGGTGGGGTTACAGTAATACTTAGAAAATTCGAGGGTGCAATTGTAAAATATTTGATGACATCAGCAAATCTTGTCATGTTGACTAATGCTTGAGGTGCAGTTTTGGACGGGATCAAATTTCAAGGGTAGTTTTTATAATTTTCAAAATTAGCTGGATCTTTTTGTAATTATCCCTTAATTGCATTTATATTTGTGTTTTCTTATTAAAAATTCCTGGATGCGTCCCTGCAGGTCAGTACGTGGACGAACCTAAAGACGTTCATCCTGGCATTACTCTTGGAGAAGCAAACATCGCACCAAACATCGAATTCACCATTTTTTTAATATTCGACTCGCTCGCGCTCTTCATATCATTAGCTGTTGTGGTCGTTCAGACATCGGTGGTGGTCGTGGAGAGACAAGCCAAGAAGCAGCTGATGACCGTCATCAACAAGCTGATGTGGCTAGCTTGCGCGTTCGTCTCGGTGGCCTATCTGGCGCTCTGCTACATCGTCGTAGGGAAAAATGAAAATTGGCTGGCAATTGGAGTGACTATTATAGGTACGCATCGGATGAACATTACCCATTGTTGTTGTGTTTCGTCCTTTTAATATTTTGTATTTATTTTATAATTTGTGAGTTAATGTTATTTTTTTGAAAGTGTGTTTAATTTTTTTTAAAGCAGTTTTTTAACACAAAAATCAAATAATCACGGATGCACGGATGCACATTACCCATTTTATTTATTTATTTATTTATTTAATATTTAGTATTTATTTTATATATTTTGTATAAATTATTTTTTAGAAAGTGTTTTAATTGTTTTTAATGCAGTTTTTTTTTTTTCAGAATTTATTAATTTATAATTTTATTTATAAAAATCCTGAATCCGTCACTGTAGGTACATTGATTATGGCTACAACACTTGGGACATTGTGTTATTGGGTGGTAATGCACCGAATCGAGGCTTCGAATTTGAGGAGCCTGAGAAGGTCGGCTAGGAATAGTCGGTCACTATCGTCGTCCATTTCAGTTGTTGTGTCGGATTCGGACATTCCGGAGGATGAGTATAGGAATTTATATGCTCTGTAGTAACGAATAATGATAATATTGTGTATAGATGCACTAATTGTGCACATTTGGCTTACAAAGACTTTATTATACGAACATTTGATATATCTGATAAATATTATGATTTCTATCGAAATGGGCTGGTGATTGGCCAAGTTAGATTGCAAATAGCCAAAAAAAAATAAAAAAATTTCATTCTGATTGGTGAGTATAGTTTACTGTTAGCTGTAATGTTGATCCTTAAGTCCTGTGTATTAAAGAAATTTATTGTGTATAAATTTTCGGAGATTTCGTTGTTTTGCTTCAGTAAATTATGGGCAAATGAATGATCTGTTCGAATATAGTATTGGTTTGGCAGATTGTTGATCTGTATTTCCTGTGCCTTTATTTTTCATTATAGGCTTGCATATTTATCTGCATTCAGATATCCAGCTATATCTAATTGAGAAACTTTGTTCTTCGACAAATACTTGTGTACACCCCGCCTTACAGAGTACATTCCGTTGCGCAAGGCCTAGTTATTTAGGATTATTTTTTCCGCTTTTTATTCGGTTTAGTTTTTACGAGTTTTTTTCCAGTTTAGGTTTCTTTTTTTTAGGGTTTTCTAATTTGTTTATGTAAAACTTTAGTGTGTCTTTTGTTCTTTTAGGGATAATTACAAATGTCTTTTGTCTTTGTTTACACTATCTCTTCTGGGTGTAATTTGTAAGAGAAACAAATGTCGACGGGTATTTGTGATTATGAAAGATAATAGGGTGCTTTTGTAATTAGGTTAAACCTTGTGGGCAAATTTTGTAATTAATCCTTTTCTTTTCTTTTTGGGAATGAAAATCATTGTATCACCTTTTTGTCATTTCACTTGCCTAATTTAGAATCATAAGTGAGTGCAGTGAACCAGCAAGTCTTTTTTGATGATCTGAGTGATGCACAAAATGAAAATATAGACCTTTCGCTTTCAAGTGCAAGTTCATTGAACAAAATTCCTTTAATCATTCTCATATATATATATGAGAATGCAATAGAAATGGATCAACCAATTAAAGGAAATTAACTCAAACGTGATAAAATTACTCTAGAAAGTCATAAGTAGATGGCCCCCTGCAATCACAAAAAATGTTCCTTTTTTGTGTGTGAGAATTATTTGTAGAGCTGTCAATGGGCTGGGCCTGTGCTGGCCCATCAAGCCAAATCAAAATTTTGGGTTGTGGGCCAAAATCTTCGCGGTTAGCTAATTTTGGAGCGCACACCCAAACCATGCATAAAAGAGCAATTAAAATAATAATAATAATAAAAATAATAATAATAATAAGGCTAAGTTGTATAACTAGAAGCTGAGAATCACTTTTCTTTAGTGTTTGCAAACAGTATTCCCAAAGAAGCAAGTCACATGTGCAGGGGAAAGTTAAAAAAAAAAAATCAATGGCACAGTATTTGCAAGAAAATGATGATAGCTGGTTCTTTGTATTTTGCCTGAACATAGAAATATCCATAAGCTATAATAGACAGTGGCTTTGGTCCTATATTGCGAAAGGTGTTTATATATTTTTGGATAAAAATACATGTGCCACAGTTTTCTTTATATACACCCACATATTAATCATGAACACCAAGGAAATAATATTAGACATGACCTTGGGAGTAACTTAAAGCCATGCATTAGATTAAACAGTTTCAGGGAGTAGTTGCAATAAGTTGTGCTTTTTAGAAAAAAGTGATTTTTTGAAGTAGAAGTTAAAAGTTGTTAAGAATTAAAAGTAGTTGATAATGTTTGAATATTTAATTATATTTAGAGTGTTTTTTTGTGAATAAGTTGTAAAAGTCAAACTCGAAGATGACTTATATTCTAAAACCATTCATTATTTTTCTCATTGCTTTTTAGATTCTGATTAAATTAATCAGAAGTTCACATTTGAAAACACTCTTTTTTTTTTCCAACGAGATTCTTAAAATAGAATGTGGTCACATAATAAATCTTTCTCAATGATGTATCTCTTATGTGACAAATCTAATTTCAGAAGCTTTATTGGACTATATATTTATCAAGGGGAAAGTGAAATAATTGCTTAGAGTACCTTTATGCTTTTTTTGCTCTAGGTGCCCTTGAAGTTCAATCTAATTACAAAAACAGAATTTTTTTTTTTTTCCAAAAAAAATAAACTTTGAGAATTACATATAAACCCTTAAGATTCCAAGAACAGCTTTTGCTGCTTTCTGTTGAGAAAGAGAAAAGATTTTAAGTACATAACCTCACTTTTGTTGAGAAATTCACATTTCTCCCACATCTTAAAAAGTACAAGAAAAATGAATTGCTTTGATAGTTGGATATAATATACCTAACAGCTTGATCCTTGGACCAGTGGTTAAAGCCAGATATTTCTCACATGCCCAAGAAACTTTATTAATAGTTCAAAAAATATTACATCCTTTGTGGCCCACATAGAATCAATGTCTTTAACAGAGTTTTAAGCTAAACACAATCCAAATCATTTCAAGAGATCCTTTTTTCATAGTTGCAGGGAAAAAGAAAAAAGATTTTTTTTAAAATTATTTTTTTACAAGTCATTATGCAAGAAAAGTTGGAAAGTTGAGCCCACTCCCTGAAAAGGTGGACATAATAGGTTTTTTTGTGTATTTGTTTATTTTGTAGTCTTCTGAGTTTGTTTGTTTTTTCGTTCCGTTTTCTTATCTATGAAGCTTTTTATTTTCTTTTGGCTCATGTTTTTGTTTAGTCTTAAATAGAGGATCTTGAATTTTACTTTGTGCAAACATTGTCATGTCTTTTTAAGAATGTAATACTTTGGAGTGAAATTAGAACATGCAATAATGTAATGCAGAAGAAAAAGTGGATCGAATTTTTATTTTAATTAATCATCATAAGTTTAACACTCACATTGCATCACAACTCTTAATACAATGATAATCAAAACTTTCCTAAAAGCTATATTCACTATCATCCAAATCTTTAAATATATAAATTCAGTTTAATTATACAATTTCCTAAAAAAAAAAAGAAGAAGATTTGGACTTCCTTTCTTGTGCTTTTTCTAATTCGGGCTGTGGATGAAACAACAAAGCTATAATTACAAAACACCCTAACGTTTCGCCTAATTACAAAAATACCTAATTATCTTTCAAAACTATAAATATCACATCGACATTTATTTATATTACAAAGATTGCACCATAGTCAAGGGGTAATTTGTAAAAATGAAAATGCAAGACTCTTAGGCTGTCTGTAATACATCGGGGGCATATTTGCAATTTTAAAAGATAACTGGACTTATTCGTAACTAAGATCAATCACAGGGGTACTTTTGTAAATATCCAAAAAAAAAGAAGAAAAAAATAAATAAAATCAGAAGCTACAAATTTGACCTGGCATTTTTCTCATCTTCACCTAAGTTTATTGCATGAAAAATTTGCAAAGATTTCTTGCAATGATCAATGGCTGCATTAATCGAAGCCTCGATTTCATTCGCACTGCTGCTCCTCCTAAGAAAGCTCAACTCATGCTGACCGTTGGATCTCAACGAAAACGACGACGACGAAGATGAAGCGCCCGATGATGAATCCGAGGAAGATGAAGACAAACACTTAGTCGGAGAATGTCGTTTAAACTTATCAGAAAACGATTTCCTATGGACATTATCCTCAACAAAATTAGCTATTTTTGGACATGAGCTTCTTGAAATGTGTCCAAATGAGCCTTTCTTGCTAATCTTTAAGTATTTACTCAAAAGGGCCTCAACTTTCGATAAATTTTCTTTCAGCTTTTGCGCAAGCTTGAGCCTTTTCGGCTTTTTCATCGGTAAACGGCTTAAATCCGTGGAAAATTCGAAGAAATTGTAATAATCTTGATCACAGCTCACTCTGCAGGATTCTGATGGGGAGATGTTGCGAGAATCTATTAACGGCATCGAGTGGTGGTGGTGGTGGTGGTAGTAGTAGTAATTATGGGATTCTTGTAAGGGTAGTTTGGTAATTTCCGACGCAGCGAGGCTTTCGATTATTTGCCGACGTGGCCGAAGGTGGAGAGGGAGGAGTTTGCCTTTGTAGAAGAGCTCATCAGCTGGTGAGGTGTTGTTTTCTTGTTTTGGGTCATTTTTGCAAGTAAATGACATTTGGAACTCAAATTCTATGTTTTTTGATGGTGAAGAGGTGGTTAATTCCATGTCTATGTAGTCTTCTTCATTTGTGGACATTTTTTTTAGTGTTTTTTTTTTTTTTTTTTTTTTTGTGTGTGTGTGTGTGTTTGGAGATGAATATGGGGAGATTTGAAGTTATTGAAGAGAAAGGCAGAGAGTGCAAAAGAGATGGGTTTTTATAAAGGAATTATTTAAGTTCAGGGATAATTACAGAACTACCCCTTGAGACTTAGCATAATTACAAAAAAAATCCGGCTATCTTTTTAAAATTACAGTATACCACCACATTGAGACTTGTTATTTTACTAATTTTAAACTAAAGAGATGGTGTTTTGTAGTTATTCATACATTAAAATAATAAACTTAGATGGGTGTAAACCTGCACAGTAGTGAACCAATGATTATTATATCAAACCTAAAAAAGTGACACAGCACAGAAAAATGTCCACCACTTCGAGCACCATGTTATGTGGACTGATATCAGATTCAATTAAAAAAAAACACTTTTGAGTTAGGTAAAAAAAATTATGAATGTAGATTCAAACTATTCTTCACTGTCTAAAATAAAATAAAATAAATAATAAATAAAGTTTGGTAGTCTGCTTTTATGCCACATAGATTCTTGAGATATTTTGAAGGGAGAAAAACAAAAACTAAATAAATAAAAAAAAATGAAACATATTATTAAATCTCAATTGAAGATATTCCATCACCTGGATATCACATCATTATTCTAGTATGGCAGATCTTAGTGGATCTGCTTAGGTTATTA
>BMAC01000648.1:228784-254218 GCA_014905375.1 Phtheirospermum japonicum | reverse complement strand
AGTAATAGAAGGTCGTACCTGTTCAACCAGCGATGTCGGAGGGAACATGTCGTTCACTAATGTGTGTAACGAAGTGTATGATTTTTACATCAATACGGTGGATTAATGGCCACCTCGCCTGTACCCAAAAAAAAAAATTTGAATATGTAAAACCTTGTCTCATTTTGTTTTTTTTCTCCTTTTCCCAGATATGTGAGCAAAGGGACTACCTTGGGTTAATTATAAAGATTTTTGCCCTTCGGTAATCCCCGATTTTCCGATAACTGAGCTCATCGCGTGTCCTCTGTTTCCAAAAACCCGCGTAAAATGGATTGTAATCGGGGGGAAATAACGCCTTGATATCCTGCAAAGAACCAAATGTTACATTTAAAGAAAAATAACGAGGGCTAATTACAAAAAGAACCCTCGAGGTTTGACGTAATTACAAGAAAACCTAACTACCTTTTCAAAATAACAAATTACCCTAGGAATCTTATTTTGTCTTGTATTTACCTCCTTCATAAGCAAAAACATTTTCCAAAAAAAACCCTCCAAATTTATAAAAATATAAATGTTAGCCCCTTAATTCAACAATTAACACTGAATCAAACATTAGGTGTATATTTCGTAATTTGAAAGTTAGCTGGGTTTTTTTTGGGGGGGGGGGGGGGTTAATTAGGTCAAATCTCAAGGGTAAGTTTTTTAAATTATCCCTAACATGAAAATACATAAAGAATGGAATATGATTTAACTATAAAGCTAGTGTTTATTTGAAGATTTACCTCTAAACAGGCGATTTTGAATTCGTGAGGAGCTCTTCTTATTACTGCCATCGATAAAAACATTTCCGTTAGATAAACATTCTTGATGTGAAAAGAAAGGGGAAAAAATGAGAATGCGTTTAGTAAACAACACAAATAACTTGACACTACTTCATAATTCAATAAACGAGCGACCATGTTGAGGAATCGAAAAACTATACAATTTCTTTGTTGGTTGCAACAAGAAAGTCCTATAAATTTTCTTCTTCACTTTTTCAACATATATATATATATATATTTTTTATTTATTTATTTATTTTTTGGTTTTGTTCTGTTTTGTTTTTATTAATAGCTGTGAGCTAATATTTTTCTGGATAAACAAAAGTATAAAACTCAACATCAGAGAAATGATTCATTGTTTAAACAAAGTCATTTTTATATATTTATTTTTTTATTGATATAGATAATAAGATAAGAATTGATACTTCAAGGAAAAGGATCTCACCTTCTCGGTACAATGAAGGAAATAAGCCGTCGGGAGAAATAACAACAGGTCCATTTGGTAAGCTTTTCCCATCCTGTGAACAATTTTAACAAATTTAACTCAACAAAATCCTTTACATGGTAATTACATCCATAAGATTTTTTATTTTTTTTATTTTTTAAAGCATCACAAGAAAGTTACACAATAGCAAACATGGAACATAATAGCATTTTCATGCAAAACCCAGATATTAGAGAGAGATAGCGGGCAAAATTGCTCAATGAAACACAAAAATTACCAATACTTGGAAAAAAAAAAAAAAGAGTTGATCATTAATGGCAAACAATAAATACCATTTTGCATCTTAGTATATTATACCTGCTTGAGATTGAATAGGAAATTTTTGGTTAAGTAAGCTTGAACAATTGCACGTGCGCTCAGAAATAGAAGTTGGTAACCATTCTCCTGTTGGAGAAGAACAAACATATCATTACAATAGTAAACACAGATGAAAACAAAGGTGTAAATATCTTTTTTTTAAAATATTCTTCCATTACTCAATCTCGCACTATTCGTATCTTGTTTGAACCTCATAATTAGATTAACCAGATTCATAAAATCAAATGAATTTCGATTTGAGGCTCAAAACAAAATAATAACCAACTTTACCAAAAAGCCCCCATTACCAAATAAAGCAAATTTTCGGACTTCGGGTTTGCCTTAACATCTCCTCGATACTGTAAATGTTTTCAAATTCTCTTGATTCACTTATCAGAGTCTTTTAAGCATCTAGTCTAATAAAATATAGATAAAAGCTTTGACATACCAGAGCACAACCTTTTCGCAATGAAGTATAAGCTTAAGAATTTATTTATGTATGTTTTTGGAAATGGGTTAACGTCAATACAAGTACCACAAATCATAAAATGGCAATACAAAAACAGAACATTTAAAGAGATTACCTTTATTGCAGAAAAGAGATGAGCTATCCCTGTATGTGTCCAGTCTTTTCCAACCAAAGGCATAAACTGACCAAGAACATCAGACCTAAAAACAAGCAAATTCGAGATTGGTTATATGCCTTCACATATGCTTTATAATTTCTAATCTATTTATAAAGCAGGATCAAAATCGGGAAAAAAAAAAAGTAGTATACAACTAACCACAATCAATGACAATATAATTTAGTACGCTACTACTTTGGAATCTGTCTTAGAAAAAAAACAGCTATTGATTTGATACAAATTAAAAAATTGGAATATTTAAAATTTTTTTTTTAAAGACTAACTTGGTAATTGTTCCATCCACGTCAGATATTACGATTCTTGTATTCCACTTCCACAAGTATATATGAGCTTCAACCTGTTTTAACAACAATCGAATTACAACCATGTAATTACCTAACTGCAAACATTAATCACAAAAAATAAAAATAAATAAACACCAACCTTTTGGGACCCAAGAACCCGAGTCGAGAAAACGAAATTCACCATATTCTGACCCTCTTTCAGATTCAATGACGCTATCTGATCCGTCGTCGGCACATTCGTCCTCACAATCTGCTTCCTGGGCGACCGTGCCGCACCACGGCCCGTAGGCGTCTCGACCCCTCGCGGGCCCTCTGAGACAGAGCCCGAATCAACAAACACCTCCTCATTCGATGAGCCGCTACTGCTATGCTCGAGCGTCTTGACCCTCCTAAACGGGATCGGCCAAAGCCTCCATCTACGAGACGGGGTCAACGGGGTTGATGGGGTCGAGACCATTCCAGAATCATCTTCTTTAGACTCATGCTCGACTGGGATCACGTCATGCGGCTCAACGGGCAGATCCAAACCGTAAGCTGCCATGCCAAGAACGATATGTGAGGCTTTTTCCCATTGTACGTATTTATTATCTTTTAGTCTAACGATTAGGTCCTCGTTCTTGATAATCGACAAGGCAGATTGTTTGAATTCGTCTGATGATACGCGGTTCGCGTTAAAGGTGTCTTGTGCTGCGGTCGAACCCATACCGGGATGAAGCAATTTACCACAGAGAGATAACTCAAAGCCTGTGGTAAATGAGAATTTACAGTGTTGAACTTAAAATAAACAATTAGCAATTGGATGGTTACAAAAATTACACCTGGAGTTTAGGCCAATTACAAAAAACTCCAGCTATCTTTCAAAGAAACTACAAATCTCAACCGGGTATTTGTAATTTAAAAATGTCAAATTTACAATGTTAAACGAAAATAAACAAGTACCGCTCCAAATTTGATTTTTCGCAATAGTTACAAAAACTACACCGGAAGTTTGGCGTAATTACAAAAATCTCCAGTTATCTTTCAAATTTGCAAATACCACCTTGAAGATTGTATTTACCTAAAAACGACCTGCTCTTGAGGATGGAATTCGTAAAATAGAAACAAATGTAAAGGAAGTTTTTGTAATTAACACTTAAATGTTACCTGTGGGTAAATCTGACTTCATATCTCCACTGAGAGATAACTCAAGCCCTGTTGATAAACAAAAACTTTACCGTGTTAAACTAAAACAACCCTTTTAATTAGGCTACTTAAACCTTTTAATGTTACAAAAAGTGACATTACTTACCCGTTGATAAATCTAACTTCATATCTTCAACTGAGGCAGCACTGGTTTGAGGTTCAACATGGTTGTTTTTACCGCACACATCAGAATCTGGAGATTCCAACTCACTACACGCGCTCGTCACCGTCGGATCGATCTCCAGATCACTACGCACACTCCCGGACGTCGGATCGATCTCCACTTGCTTCAATGTTTCCTGATCATCGCTCCCGATTCGAACATTCACGCTATCCGAACCATCTCTCGATATCTCAACATTCGTAACCTCACTAATTTCTTCATTCACCTGAGCTCTCTTGTTTTCGTGATCATCCTCCGCGGGCCCCGACAATTCATGCAGCTCCAAACAACTCTTAAACACGTCGTGCCTGTTCAAACCCCGGCCCGTATTATCAGGCCCACTCTCCACGCAAACCTCTTTGTCCTTATTTTCCCCGTTACATGTTGACGCGTCAAACTCGTTCAAATAATCATCCGTCCACGTATCCTCGACTCTGTTATACTCCCCGGGCCCCTCGCCCGGCCCAAGATGGAACTGGGGCGTGTCTAACTGCACGTTCTCCGCGTTTTTCACGGACGATATTGGCGCGGTCAGTATATGCCCGTCGACGCTCACCAAAACCACCTCCGAGCTCGAATCCTCAGATTCCAACGCATTCTCGACGCTCTCTAAATTGTCGTACCGGCCCGACCCGTACTCAGAAAAGTCAACCGAGCCCTCCAGAGACGAGTGCTCGTCTTGAAACTCATAAAATATCCGGTCGGCATCGGACTCGACTCTCTGTAACCGGTCCATACCGAGAGCAGCCCGTTCGTCCCGCACCTCGACCTCGCCCTCGTTTAAGCTATCATTTTCCTTTGGACTATCATCATCATTATCATTATTATTATTTTCATTTTCTGAGTCCTTAATAGAACCCTCTTCTAGATCGGTTTCTCGAACGAAATAGGCTTCGCCCGAGTTATCGAGATGCATGTGGAAATTGGCTTCGACCCCATTGACTTCTATACGGACGAGCTTCTCAGCGCCTTTTAGGACGCCTTGGAATTTACCGAAACGGACATACCAAGGCGTGCTCCGGTAGGACCCATCGTTCTGCTTAACGACGATTATGTCGACGGCCCCACCAAAGGGGTGGAAAGGGGTGGCGACTGAGTAGACGCCTTGGGTTATAAAACTGCTAACTTTGCCCACTACATTCATTTCTTTCACTTACCCAATTTTTTTTTTTTTCCCAAAAAAAAAATAAATTCAACTAATATTACACAAATTAAAAGGAGATTCTTGAAATCCCCACATCAACAAATACATCCCACTTACAAATTCAGTTTCTTGCAACTTGCGATATCTGCATGGAATATAGTTGAGCATGATTGATAAACTGATCATGCAAATAAAATGAAAATCTATTTATTTAACTCTGCAAAGAAATAGCTCAATTTGTGATGCTGGCTAATCCAGTCTTTATTGTAAGTTCAATTAGTAATTGAGGGGACCTGAGATTGTGTGATTTCACATCACACGTTTAGTTGGGCGGAGAAAACAGAGGAAAAACTGCAATTTGAGAAATTGAATCAAATATTCTTGAAAACGAAATTGAGATGCAATGAAAGAAACACAAACTTACATATCCAAGAATTTGCGAATTTCCCAGCAGAAAAAATTCGGTCTTCAGAGATTTGGTGATTGAATTAATGTAAATTTAACAGCTCAAAACTGATTCAATCGGTGGGTTTTTTCCTTTTCCTTTTTTTTTTTTTTCCTGAGAAGATTCCAAGAATATATTTTTCGAGGGTAGTTTTTATTTTCTCTCTCTAAAGCAAGCGGTAGGTGATTTGTGTTGAATTTCTATTTTCTTTGAATTTTCTTCTTTTCTTTCTTCCTATGGTTCTGTGTTGTTTCGGCTTTGCTACAAAACTACAATGTCATTAAATGACGTTTTTCTAAATTTTCTTCTTTTTTTTTTTTAACTATATTTAATAAAAAATAAAATAAATATTGAAAAGCTGTGAAATTCGAACTTTGAAGGAATTTCTGGATAGTATACAGCCAGACCCACGTCAGGCACATTCCATTTATGTTTAAATTTTATTTTCATAACATTGAAAAATAATTATATTAAATCTTCTTCTTTTCTTTCATGCTTGTGATTAATTAATTTAAAATCTAAACAGGTACTTAGTCAACATGAGATCTGAATTATTGTTTTTGTATTTAATATTTTATTTGATCAATTAATTAAATGAATATTTAATTATAACTCGAAATAATTTCACCGGTGAAATAAAAAGAGAAGTAGTGACATTACTTGTTTGTTAACAATACTTTACATCACATTTTAATTGTATTATTGAAAGTCAATATAAAAATGTGAACACTCTAAATGAAAGAGAAACGAAACCGACCTATAAATTCCCATTTCCCAATTAGTGCAGCTAATGCTTGAACAGAGCATTTGGCTTTTTTATTACATAAATAAAGATGTTAATGCAATATACATCAAACATTAGTAAATTTAATTAATATTAAATTAATTGTATGTGATATATGGATTGTAATATATATAATGAATATAAGAGAAAAAAATAGAAAATTAAGGGAAAAAATAACTATATTAATAAGAATAATGAGAAACTTTTTATTATATTTTTGAACACTCACTAAAACACCTATTGAGTTATTTAAATTATTTATAAAAAAATAATTATTCACTTAGTTGTTTATATAACTATTATTAACTCAGTCACTTGAGCGGTGACCAGATGACCTGCCCAACACATATGACCCGCCCAACCCAAACCATTTACCTCATTGGTTCAGTCTTTTTCAGTCACGTGCTTTTTTCATTTTTGTTTATATTCTCATTTTTCATCCACCTAATTTTATTTAGTTTATGTGTGACAATATAGGTAATAACAACACGAAGTTTATTTTTCTATTGTTGTTTTTTGTTTTTGTTTGATTTTTTTTGTTTATATTTTCATCACATCTCATAATTTATATAAATTAATATTTTTTAATTATATTATATATACATTTATGAATGCTTATAATTCTTAAATATGATATTTATAAGTAAATTATTTAATTCTTATTTTTAATTTATCAGAATAATATATATACGTTACGTTCTTTGTTTAGGTTATTAATTGACTCGAATATTTGACATGTTTGTGTGCTCACGCGCGTGTGTGTGTGTTTATTTAAGCCATTTGTTTGATATTTCAAATGATTTTTATATTCCCATACTACATGTTTGTTTAATTTTATTTATTCTACTCGGACAAAAACATCAATATAACATGTATAATATTTTTTTTTCATTTTTCTATTATATCTTTCAATATTTTAATTATAATATTTATTGATTGAGTATACTGATTAATATATTTTGAATATAATATTTTTAAATTGATGAAATATCACGAATGTTTATGATTTTCAAAAATAGTATATATTCTCATAATAAATAATTAATCTACTTGTTTTTATTTTATTAATACATAATTTTTTTTATTTGTTTTTTTACTTTTTTATTCGGCTTAGTAATTAACTAATGGTCGGTCGATTGAAATGAAAATTTGGTTTGTTGATATTTAGTTAATTTTTGTTGAATAAGTTTTTAAATTTTAATTCTTAAGTATATGTTTATAAATAATATATTTATTTATTTATATTTGTGTGTGATTGTGTGCGTATGTAATGTAAACAAGARTAATGTTATTATATATTATTAGAAATTAATTTTATTTAAGATCAAGAAGTTATTAGATAAATTTAARTATTATTTAAATAAATCAAATTTATTTTATTTACTAATTAGTTATTTTATGATATTGGTGTTCGAAAATAATGTTAAATTTTATATTCATATTTTTTTCATAAAACATATTTTAAACTCATTTGGTATTTTTTACTTTAGATAAATATATAAATATAAACCTAGTTAGTATATATATATATATATAATGATATATATAGATGTTAAGTCGAAAATAGACAAAAGACAGTTAATTTTATAAATTATACATAAAAATGGATATAAAATAAAAAAAAAAATTAATTTTTAAAGAATAAAAAAAACACAAAATGATCATTAATATAATTTAGACAAACATTAAATATATATTTTCAACCTTAATATTAATTAATAAATTTAAATTACTAATAGTATAATTATATTTTTGGAAGAAAAAAAAAAGACCACGTGATTCATTTTTTATATATAGATAGATAGATTGATTGATTATGAAGCATGCTAATTTCCCATTATTTTTAAATTTTAATATTGATTTTGGTAAATACAAATACTTCAAAATGCTTCATTAATTAGTTAAGCAACAAACAACATATCGCATATCTGTATTACCTTCGGCATTCAATTTCTCAAAAAAACCAACAAACAAACAGTGTTTATATATATTGAAGATAATGATAAAATAATAAGCACGGAAAACGTGGTGATGATGAATGCTAGCCTACAGAGCAGCCACGGTTAGGTGGACCTCTTGTGCAATTTATTTATAAATGCATGTATATATTTATACATAATATACAATATGTCAATATGCTAGTAGTATATCAGTATATGTGTTATCTTTTTTCTTGAAATGATGAATGAAACTGGTTGATGTCATATAGAAATTTATTTCCTAATTTGCAATAAATTTTCATTGCAAGAATAAAAATTGTTGATAGGGTTGTTTCAAGCACTTTATTAAGTTTATCTTTTTGGTGAGGGTATATATGATATTATAGAAGTTTGGTGGGGCTGAGAATTTAATTTGCAACCTGTATACCTATCTATGATTAAATGTATATGTTGTATAAAAATACTATAGAAATCTCAATCGTAACAAAAAAACGACTTCTTATGTATGGTCGTTAGATGACTTTGTGGTCATTACATTAATTGTCAACGTAGTAGAATTTTTCAAATGTGTGACATTATTTTACATTTAATGAAATAGACTATCTATCGCTATATCCCTCGTGTGCAAAAACAACAGATGTGATTATAAAAGTTTGGAATTGGACCTTCAATTTTACATCAATATGTGTGTAAAATTTTGAGATTCTATCCTTCGAACCTATATTATTATTATTAATAATAACAAGTGACTTATTATAAGTAGTGGTCAAAGAATTTCTGCTCAATTATGCCATACAAAATGTGGAAAACTAAATAATAATAATTCTAACTATAATTATATGAAGATTAGTTTTCCAAATTTGCATGTTTAATTATTATGGCCATGTTTGCTAATTAGCAATATTTAATTTGGGGTGTTTACAAATTAGAAATTAGAAATTTGAGCATCAATTAGAGGTTTTGACAAAATTTAAAGGATAGACTAGTTTCTTTAATTGAGTTGATTCGTAAATAGATATTTGAATGAGCTCTTTTTTATCCTATAAAAATATTTTCGAAAAAGTTTCATACAAGACCTTTTTGGAAGAGACAATTTAGAATTTAATAGAAATGACACTTTTCCAAAAGATATTAGAAAAATAATATATTTATCATTAATTTAAATACAAATAATTATAACTAATTTATTAATTAACTATTAGTGATATTTATTTATTTGTGCAAATTAAATTTAATATATTTTTAAATAAGTAATTCGAGATATTTATATACATAATATTTTTTAAATAATGACTAATTTTTGAAATTGTTTTAATTATCCAATATACTCACCATATAAATATATATTATTAACACAAATATTACTAAAAAATAAGTTGTGTTAGTGTCATTATTAATCATTTTACACAATCAAATAACAAGCAATTCTCATCTGCCAAATACTTTTATACAAATTACTAATATAAACAACACAATCATTTATCAACTATCCGCTAATTGCCAAACAGGATCAATAACTTATTGCAATCAACTAGTAAAACTCTAACGCAATCAACTATCAGGGAATTGTCAAACTAGGTCAACATTGTGTTAATTAAATTAATTAGATGATGGTGTAAGTTATTTGTATATAGATAATTAAGATTTAATAGCTACTTAATTGATTATGTAAAATAACTAATAAGAACATCAGTACAATTTATTATTTTTATTATATAATTTTTTATGGTAAAAATATTGAATTACTAAAACAACATTTTAAAAGAATATAAGTTATTATGTTTAAATTATCAAATACATTGTTTGGTTAGCATTCGGAGGAAATTTCTTTTCATAAAAACTTTCTTCAATCACCTAACAAAAACTATTTTCACATTTCTCGATACATTTCTCTTCTAATACTACATTTCACAAAAACTTTTTCAATCATCATTCCCGGAATCCTATCACCAACCAAACAACAGAGCACACGCATATCTTGAGTTGTTATTTTGCAATATATAAAATTTATTTTGTATAGACACGTAAATTTTACTAATGATTAATCAATAAATCAATTGTAAAATGTTTTTTTTATATATAAATGAATGATAAATCTAATATATTTTGGTTCTAGAACAAAACTGTTATTTCAACTAACTTATAAATCATTTTTTTCAAAAAGCTCTTGTATCCAAACTTTTTCTAAATTAGCATTTTAAATCCAAAATTTTAATTCAAAACAATGTATACCCAAACAAACGGATTTGATGAATCAATCATCTTATTTGGATCAAAACCATTGATTAGCTAATTGTCAAACTTCTAATCTATTGTATGAGTAAAATTATATACCATCTATTGCGTTGCTTCGTCTTTCATATTCTCAAAATTGTGGTGTGCATACAACAAAACTCATCGGGCAATAAAATTGCATATGGTTTGTCTCTATGAAAACTCCTCTTATGGTGACAAAATTAAAAACTCACAGCATTAAGTGAGTGTCGCACGATGCACAAGTAGTTTTTTCATTTCTTTTTTCCAGAATATGTTAACATCCAAAGTATTAATGTCAGGCAAATACTCATGCTAGGCGGCCTAACCTTGTAAGAGTCCCCTAGAATAAATTATCTCATAAAACTTTTTTTTTTTTGTTTCTTAGGGTTATATTTTAGTGTTTGTTGTTTTTTTTTAGTTTAGTATTTCGTAGGGTTTTAATGTTTTAGGATTTTTTTAGTTTGTTAGGGTATTTAAGGTTTTTATTATTCATTTCCAGGTTTTTTTTAGTTTTTTTTATCTAATTTATTTTTCTTAGGGTTTTTAATATTTTCTATGGGTTTTATATCTATTTTTTTGTGCTGTAGGGTTTCTTTTAGGATTTTTTGTTTTGTTTTATGTTTTAGTTTAGTGTTTCATTTATAGGTTTCCTTTTTTTTATTTTTTTTATTTTAAATTTTAGTTTTAGCAAATGTCTAATGGATTAAGCCGCCTAAGAGGCGTGTGAGTTAATGTCATTATTTGGTTGTGCTATTACCTTATTTTAGAATGATCTTTACAAAAGAAAGTTGAACGATTCATCTCTCTTTCTATGTCACATTACGTGTGTGTATATATATTAGTTTGAAAACTTACTTATAACACGAGCATATGAAAAAAATTGTATAAAATGTAAAATTTATTAAAAAAATTTATTAAATTCAAAAATTGACTTATTAATATGACGGAAAAAAAAAATGTCTGCCTTATATTTTGAAAAACTTCCTCCGCGTACACTACATTAGTTGTCTTATTAATAATATTACCATTATTGTCGCAAGATATAATTTTCAATCATTTATGTCTCATAACTCGAGAGATCGCGACATAGAGCTAGTCTTGGCTGAATAAAGGTCTTCAAACCAACGTTGAAAAATGTTTGACCATAACTCTTATTTGTAATAATTGTCAAACAAACAATACGTGAAAATTATTTCCTTAGAAATGTTGAATTACATTTAATTATTTGCCAACTTTTGGTCTTAGTTTAAAAAAATGATAGATAAGTGGAGTTGCTATCATCATTTTGGACCAATAGCATAATTATTTTGAAATATAGAACCAATTGATAACCGAACCAATTGATAACTGTTTTTTTTTTTCATTTAATGTGGTGTATTATGCACAACGTGCAATTTCACTTAGCAAATAATATTTATTTACATGTTTAGATTAATAATAATAATTTTTAATATTTACTATTATCTTAATTAATATGTATATGATTCATTTATGTAATATAAATCTATTATAATATAGCATGTTTTTAGATTTGTACAAAAGAATTAATTATCATGTGAACCCACCCTCTATCATGGGATATGAACGATGATTAACATATATATATATATATATATATATATATATATATATATATATATATATATATATATATATATATATATAAATGGCAAGTACACCGCGTAAAAACCTGACTTGGTTGCACTTATGTGTGTCTCCTGAGGGACAAACATGTTTATTTTTCCCTCTCTCTTAACGTTTTTGTAAAAGTTATCATTAATTGTTATTGGTGTAATGTGATGTTTTATAACGATGTGTGGTTACAGCATGTTGTTATGGATAAGGTGTTATTGTGGCTTTTTTAATTGTGAAGAAAAATAAAAAACTCAAAATTTGTTATACGTTGTGCACAACTTGTACTATTACTATTTAAGATCGACGTATTATTATGTGGTACATTTCTCAAACATTTATAAACCTGATTTTATTTTTTCGTAGTTTGCTATTATTATAATGATATAGTTGATTTTCAGTTAGATCAGACACTATAATTTTAGGTTGATGTGCAACTTTTTTGTTGTTGTTGTTGTTTTATTTAACTCTTGGGAGTGTGATAAGTAGAAAAATGCGCATATTATTAAGTGTTAAAATAATATATTTATATTCATTTGATTTATTTGAGCCGTTGATTAGTTTACTTATGGATACATTTACTATGATAATTTAATATTTGAATTTGTATTTATTTCAACATTTTTGAAGTATTCTTGGATTGATAAGGACGAGTGTGGACCTACGAGTGGAGTTTTAAATGACATGTTTACCCTAATATTCGAAATACTGGATCCGATATTTCTAACACTGAAAGTATGTTCGTTTTAAGACTCAAAAATCAAATACTCAACCAACAATTGTTTACAATTTAAATATTAATAAATACAATATTATAATACAACATCATTCACTTTTTAGATATAATTTGACATCAAATACAATATAATAATATATTATCATTCACGTTTCACACATGATTTGATAACTTAAAGTAGAAGATTTTGAATCATATAACAAATAAGATTTCTTACCATTCTTAATACAAAAATTAAAAATTCCAAATAATACTAGTTCAAACAGGCTCAAAGAAATTGGACCACGATTTTGAAGTAGACCACTGACACTGGATTTGTCTACCCACACTGTGTTAACCAGTGTCGGACCAAATTAGGGAATTTAGAGCCTGAGCGTAGTACACTGAATTGCCCATCTCCAGTGTCTTACACAACAACAACAAAAAAAGCAGATTTTCGAGGGTTTTTACCCTCGATTTTGGGCAAAACCGAAGGAAAAATTTTCTCGGAAAAACCCTCCTCGGTAAATTGTTACGAGGGAAATATTCCCTCGAAAATTTTAAACCGAGGAAAATCCGAGGGAATGTTTCCCTCGAAATACCGAGGGAATAAGTTCCCTCGGAAAAAATCGAGGGCTATATTTTCCCTCGGTATTTCGAGGGTAGACTGTTCTCTCGGTTTTTGATTTTTCCGAGGGATTTCCAAAGGAATTTCCCCTCGTTTTTTTTTAAATAATTTTTTTGAGTTTTCCGAGGGATTGTCCCCTCGGTTTTAATTTTTTTTAATAATTTTAATTTTAATTGTAATTCCTGTTCAATTATTAAAATTCCCAAAAATTTGAAAAAACTCATTAATGAAAAGACAAATAAATAAACCAATTATTATAAAAATATTTGAAAATTTAAGAATTACTACATGCGTTCGACACAGTAAGAAAGTTGATATAAAAATCAAATTGTCCTATGGATGGGGAGGATGGTACTGCTGGAAACGAGCATACATTTTAGCCATCTGGGCATCCATCCGCGCCTGAAATTCCTCCTGCTGCCGGCGCTACTCCTCTCGCTCCTCCGCACGTCGTCGCTCAGACTCGGCGTATTGCTACTGCATCGCCTCGAGCTCCACCTTCTGAGCCTGGACCTGCGCCTCGAGCTCTCTGACGTGGGTCATATCAGCCTGGGAGGAGGTGGAAGAAGAGCAGCCCTTGAATAAACCTTTCGTAGCAGCCACCACCTTCCCATACGCGCCGGTGCTGTAATGCCGTCCCATGCTCGACCCGACAACTCCGAGAAAAACCCAGTCCTGGTCAACCTCGCTACTCCCCTCCTGGGAAGACGCACGTTCCTGTTCCTGGGTCAGTTGTCGCTCGTACTCCTCCTGAAATACAACTCGTTATTAAAATTTTACGTTAAAATCAAAGAATAAGTTAAAAATAAGAAAGAGACTCACATTAATATTACTAGATCTCGTATCGATCCACGCGCCGTCTTTCTTTTGGTGCGTACGTACAAAAAGATCGTAGCACTTAGCCGGCTCACCCGTCTCCCGCTCCTGTGTCCAAATAGAATTTTCAAATAATTAACATTAAAATTAAACAAATAAATATTATATTATTATATTCTAAAATTACTTACGATATCCAAAGCATAATCGATAGTGGATCTACATCCCAGTACCCGGCTCAGCAGGCTCGCTCCTCCTATTCCGGCTGCACTGCTCGGATTTGGCCTTGTTCTCGGGCTTATCCCACCCGACCTTCCAAGCCTTAGTTGAGATGCATGATATATAAGATGGTATAAATTATATGTTATAAATAAAAAATTATAATTTAATAAGAAAACATATAACATAATCGTTTACCTATAGACCTTCTCGAGGAGGCAGTCCGGCATCTTACCACCATGGGAGGTAATATACTGCTTATACTCGTTAAGCTGCCTCCCGTAAATCTCCCCGATCATCGAAAAAAATACAGTCTATATCTGCTGATCACTATACTCCTCCGGGTCCCAATAACAAACCTCCTGCAAAATAAAACAATAATTACAATTCAATTGATACATATGATTGTGTATTTACAGTAAATATTAACAAATTTGGATATAAAATAATAATTACCTTAAACATCTTCCACCAGAACTCCTTAGTCTCCTGAGGGACCGCCTTATAGCACCACCCATCGGGATGGAGATCCTTCTCAAATATCACCTGAAGTATAGTGGACACCTTGCCCTGTCTGCTGTGCAACCTGTATTCAATTGTGTTTTTATTTTGTTACGAATAAATTTTAATCATAATGATAATTAAAATATTAAAATAATTGATTTACTTACTTCTTCCCTACAATATAAACTTGAACTCCAACCCTCTGCGGTGGGACCAACTGTCGTCGTGGCGGGGGATGTGATGTACCCGCGTCGGACGGGGTCTGTGATGGTGTATGCGACGTCGGCGTCGGGGTCTGCGCTGAATGATCAAAATCGATACCCATGTATTCGGTGTCGAAATCAACTAAACGATTAGCCAAAGGAGTATCTGATCGACCCACGCTGCCGAAAACTCGAGACAACGGCATCTGATAAAATTATTAGATAATAATATGAGCATTTTACAAAATACGAGTATATAACATATACCAAACATATTAATAAATCCAAATTAAATAAAATAGTTATAAAAAAAGTGTGTTTTACAATAAAAATAAATTACATATATTTCAACCAAACTAGTCACTTTCACTATTAAAGGTATCACCAAACTCATCTTCATCCGTATCTTGATCTGTATCTTTATCGGTAAGTAACTCTTCTTCTGTATCATCATTTGTCTCGTTATTACCAAGTTCCTCCACGTAATTATCATTGAGGTCGTGCAACTGAAAATTGACATCGTCGAGTTGAATCGGACTGCGTGTATCTATAGCTTCCTCTTGAAATGATTTTTCTAGTAGAGGCTCGATAAACTCAACATTTGATCTCGCCTTGATTTTACACGTTGCCCACCAGTCCAATTTGTTTCGCTTCAAACTTGGGTATGCACAATAGTATACTTGTGCATCTTGGGAAGCAAGTACAAAAGGTTCATATCGATTGAACCTACGCTTATGATTGATATCGATAATCTTATAATTTGGATGGACTTTTGTGCCTGCAGTAGTTGGATCAAACCATTCGCAATTGAACAATAGGTTGTTTTTCTCCGTTCGGCCGGTGTATTCGAGTTGCACAATTTATATGAGACGACCGTAATAATCATATTCGGTTGCCCCAATAGTTAACCCTTTAATACATACTCCACTATTCGATGTTTCTTTGTTAGATAAGTGCTCCAATATGTGAAATCTATAACCATTTATCTTACATTCGGTATACATTTTCACACATCTTGATGGACCTTCAGCTAGACTCCTAATGTTCTCGTCGATCACATTGTTCGAACGATCTCTAGCCTATGACATTGACAAATTATTTTTAATTTTGGAAATATATTATATAAATAGATACCATAATTATATAATATGCATCTCGTTATCGAACGTCTTACATAATGTTTGAACCAATCGACAAATTCATTTTCCAATTGTTCATTGATCCTATCATCATTAATGTTTGGGTGGAGACGTTGAATGCTCTTCGTGTAAATACTACATGTAATGGGGAAAAAGATTGTAACCATCCTGTACTATACACGTTTTTTGGGTTTGCATCCTAACATTTTTTTTGTAATTTAATGCATCCTGTACTTCACAAAATTCTGAAAGTGCATCCTCCGACAAGCCAACTCGCCCAAACTCGCCGAAACTCACATAATCTCGCGAGTGACATTGCATATTTTCAAACCCGTATACTTTAGGTGAGTTACGTGAATTTATTATTTATTTAAAACTAGTCTCGGCATATTTTATTAAATATGCAAACTCACCGAATTTATTATTTAATAAATAATAAATTTTATTTATTTAATAAAACTAGTTCCGGTAAACGTTAGGACAAAATATGGTTTGCATATTTATTTAATAAATTCTAGTTTTTATTTAATAAAACTAGTTTTTTTTTAAATTTTGTATAGTACAGGATGCACTTTCAAAATCTTGTATAGTACAGGATGCATTAAATTACAAAAAAAAACGTTAGGATGCAAACCCAAAAAACGTGTATAGTACAGGATGGATACAATATTTTTCCCCATATAATGTTACATAAGTGAGGAAAAAAGTATTAGTAAGTTTATATATATGTATAATTGACATTATAAATTGGAATGAGTATTCGTACCTAACATATTCTTCGACCTCCACACAATTTAGCAACACGTATATCCTTGCGGCGTTGTATTCTTTTTCGCTTAGAATTTTTTTTCCCTTTGTACCAAACGTCTCTCCACATTTCTTAAACACCGAGGAAATTTCATCACCATCATCCACACAATTCTGACCGTCGTCATTTATAGGCAAATTTGTTCTTTTAGTTGAAACATAATTTTCAAAATAGTACGAACCAAAATTTGATGCCTCGTCGACCAGATATGCGTTTGCTATCGACCCTTCAACACTCGCCTTATTTTTCACGTTGTTCTTTAGTCTGCGAAGATACCTCTCGAACGGGTACATCCATCTATACTTTACTGGGCCAGCAATTCTCGCTTCATACGCAAGATGAAAGAGCAGATGCTCCATCGAGTCAAAAAAACTTGGAGGGAAGACCAGTTCCAGTTGGCACAATATTAACGGAATGTTACGCTCAAGTCGACTCATATCTTCGGTGCGAATGATTGTTGATGTGATATCCTTGAAAAACAAGCTCAATTCGGTTAGATCCTTTCACACGTTCGGAGGAAGCAGTTCACGAAAGGCTATTGGTATCAACCTCTACATGAATACATGAAAATCATGACTCTTCATCCCGATCAATTTAGATTCCTTCTTGTCGACGCAACGCCCCAGATTTGATGCGTACCTATCTGGAAATCGAAGAGATTTCACCCAATCGCAAACGACAGCTTTCGACGGCTTATCAAGTGTGTAACAGGCTTTAGGACATTTTCCTGACCCATCTGACGCCAACTTTGGGCGATTACAATACTCATTCAACTCTTCCCTAGATTTATGCGTGGCCTTGGTCTTCCCTTTGATATTCATCACCGTATTGAAAATATTTCCAAACACATTCTTTTCGATGTGCATAACATCTAAATTGTGACGAATTAGATTTGTCCTCCAATATGGCAGATCTCATAAAATGCTTCATTTTATCCAACCAGACGTTCGGGATATTTGCGCGTTAACGAGTGCTACATCTAATTTAGTGACTTTCAGAAGCCCCAATCTTTCTATTTTTGCCAAAACTTCTATCCCTGAGCGCACTTCCGGCGGTGGAGTCTCGACAGATCTTCTTTTTTGAAATCGTCGTTTATCTTTTCGAAAATGGTGATCATGCTCAAGGAATTTTCGGTGATTGTTGAACCACGATTGCTTCCCATTGCACTTAAGAGTGAAGGCGTCTGACCGTTCCATACAGTAAGGACAAACTTTTTGACCGGCCGTACTCCATCCGTACAACATAGAATATGCAGGGAAATCGCTGATTGTCCACATAAGAGCTGCTCGTAATTGAAAATTTTGTTTCTTATATATATCGTACGAGGGAGCCCCAACCGTCCACAACTGATTCAATTCAGCGATTAGGGGTTGCAGAAACACATCAAGTTTATCTTTTGGATTCTTTGGCCCTGGTACAAGAACGCTCAGGAACATGAACTGTTCTTTCATGCACATCCAAGGAGGCAAGTTGTAGGGTGTGACTATGACGGGCCATGATGAGTATTGTGCTCCAAAACTTCCAAATGATTAAAAACCATCTGTACAAAGACCCAATCTCACGTTTTGACTTTCAGCCGCAAAACTTGGATTAGTCTCGTTGAAATGTTTCCAAGCGTCTGAGTTGGATGGGTGGCGCATAACATTGTCTTCAACCACGTGTTCAGCATGCCATCTCATATCTTTCGCTGTGGCATTAAATGCGTACAACCTCTGAAGACGAGGAGTTAATGGAAAATAGTACATCTTCTTGTACGCGACACGAGCCTTCTGTCGTTTTGTTTTTCCATGAGGAACAGGTTTAAACCGAGGTTCATTGCTGAATTTGCAACTTGTCAAATCAGAATCGTCTCTCTAGTAGATCATACAATTATTCTTGCAGCAGTCTATCTTCTCAACCGGTAAGCCCATACCCCTTAACAACTTCTTACTGTTGTAGAAGTTATTGGGTACGAGATTGTCTTTCGGTACTATCTCCTTGATTAATTCACTCAATTGATCATAACACTTTTGAGACATGTGATTATCTGATTTCGAATTCATGAGACGGGAAACTAATGACAACTGAGTATGTGCTTCGCACCCCGGATACAATGGCTGGTTTCCAGCTTTCAACATGTCGTAAAATTTTGGAGCCTCAGCGTTCGGCGACTCTTCCATATCGGCTACCACGTCGAAATTGGGACCAGCTGCATCTTGAACCATATTAATGTACGTGTTTGATGATTCTTCAGAAGGGATGTAAGAGGGTCCTCCAGCATGAAAACCGTGATGGCGTCCAGAGGTGGCGAGCCGGGTTTCTCCGTGGTAAATCCATCTATAGTAATTTGGCACGAATCCGTGTTTCACCAGGTGGTACTTAATCTTATCGACGTCCAGGTAGATTCTATTCCTACATCTGCTACGATTACAAGGACATTTCAGTCTCTGTCTGTCCTTATGAGCGGAATGTGTTTGCGCAAGTTTAATAAAACTCTCAAGTCCATCCACGAATTTTGAGGATAAATAGCCGTCTTTGATTCGCTTTTACATCCAACTACGATCGGAACTCATCCTAACATTATACGGTTGTTAAATTTTTGAGTGTTAAGCGTGTTTTAGAAATTCGAAAATATTCTATTTCTACATCCAACTACGATCATTTACCATCATAATATTTTGAGTGTTAAGCTTGTTCTAGAATTAAAGAAGGTGGCAAAATTTCGCCAGCATTACGAGAAGAATGAGTAATTCGAGTTATAATTGGTAAGACTTCTATCCCAATCAAGAACGTGACATTTAGTAGTATGTATTATTTTTAAAATATGCATTTTTCTTATATTCAAAATTTCGGCAACATCTCCTCTCGGTTCTCGTAGTGCACATATATTTCAGTGCACTCGAGAACAATTAGAGAGATGCAAAATCCGAAATTTTAAAACTAAAAAAAACATACACATAAGATAACCATACTACAAGTCACATTCTCAAACTGTCCAAAAATGGGACAATTCAAAATTTAGTATCAAACTCTATATTTGATACTAAGTCTCAAACGGGTCTAAGGAATATTGGAATAATTCGAGACTTAGTTTCAAATTTTTCTATATGATATTAATTCTCAAACAAGTGATCTATATGCATCGCGTCACTTCGCCAAGGTTCCAAATAAGTAGTTACCACCGTCATATTTTTGAAAAATATTTTGAAAACTTATATAAAATCACATGACACCCTATTACGCTTTTAGAAAAAAATTTTGAAAACCCGCTATTGGAGGGACAACACCTCCCGGCCGGCGCCATAACCCACGTCAACATCCGACGGTATACAACCAACAACACCAATGACAATAATATATATAAACAAAATTAAATCCCGGCCGATCACCATGGCCTCCCATGCATGAACAATATATATACAATATAATGGGTGCATACATGCATATATCACAATAAAATTTGCCCCTAAAATTTATCTAAATTTGAAAGGAAACCCTAATAATCTAAGTTAATACAATGATAAACCCTAATACAATTGATTATTCCATAATTGAACCCTAATTATATAATTATTCATAAATTGAACTATAATTATGTAATTATTACTAAATTGGACCCTAATTATGTAATTATACCTAAATTGGACCCTAATTATGTAATTATACCTAAATTGAACCCTAATTAATTGATTATTCCTAAATTGAACCCTAATTATGTAATTATTKRWAAATTGAKCCCTAATTAATTGATTATTCCTAAATTGAACCCTAATTATGTAATTATTCCTAAATTGAATCCTAATCAATTGATTATTCCTAAATTGAACCCTAAATAATTGATTATAATTTAATCGTAGTTGGGTAAATGAATCATAAATACACCCTAAATTCAACCCTAATTGCAAATTAAACCTAAATTAAATGATAATTATATATTATATCCTAAACTATTACATAATTATAAACCCTAACCTATAAACCCTAATTTCAAATTAAACCTAAATTAAACAATAATTATAAATTATATCCTAAACTATTACATAATTATAAACCCTAATTTCAAACCCTAACCTATAAACCCTAATTTCAAAATAAAAACTAAATTAAACCTTAATTGCATAATCAAATGGAAAACCACTAATTCAATTCAAATTATATAACAAACCCAGATTTCTATCCTAATTAGAAATTAACCCTAAAAATAATCCTAAACCTAACCCTAAAATTATATAAATTACAAAAACAAAAAAATGGGATGCGGGGTTACCTTGCTTGGATGGTGGTGGTGGCTGGAGAAGACGACGGCAGCGGCAGCGGGCGGCGAAGGCGGACTGTGGAGCGGCTTTGGAGCTTCGTCCCGTGGACGGCGCATCGAAGGTGGACGGAGGAAGGCTGTGGAGCTTCCGACTGTGGAGGTCGGCGACGGTCGGCGATCGTCTCCGTTCTTTTCTTTTTTTTTCTTTCTCTTCTTTGTTTCTGCTGTAATTGCAAAGGAGCGGGCGGCTTGCCCGCTGTTTAATTAGGGCAAACAAACCGAGGGACTCAAACCCTCGGAATACCGAGGGAATTAATCCCCCTCGATTTTTACTATTTTTAAAAAAAATTGAATTAATTCCGAGGAATATTTAAATCCCTCGATTTTAAACCGAGGGATTTAAATATCCCTCAGTTTTTATTGAATTTATTTTTTTTAAAAAAGGAAAAAAATAGAAAAAAAAATAAAAAATAGGATTTATTTTTGGGACGTCGAGGCGCACCCCTCCCCTCCCCGGTCGTAATTTCTTGGTTTTTTTCTATTTTTTTACTAATTCTTCTATTTTTTCGAGTTTTTTTTTTATTTTTCATTTAAAATCGAAAAAAAATAGAAAACGCGTGCTAAACGATCGACGCCCAACCCCCGTGGTTCCACGACACCGAGACGCAACCCTTACCGACCCGGTCGTAGTTTCTTGGGTTTCTTTTATATTTTTTACTATTTTTTCGAGTTTTTTTCCTTTTTTTTATTTAAAATCGGAAAAAATAGAAAATGCGTCATAAACGATCGACGCTCGACCCCCATAGTTTCACGACGCCGAGACGCACCCCTCGCCCCCTCGGCAAAATCACGACGCTTTTTCGCTTCGCGTTTCAACCGAAGGAGTTCATCGATCGATCGTATATTGTTGTTGGTCGAATCCCACGACACGTGTGGATACGCACGTGCTCGTTGGTATTTTTCGATCGAAATCGGGTCAAAATCACCCCACGTGCCTAAGATGATAGGATTGGTTTCATTTTTACAATTTTTCTATTTTTTTTTCTATTTTTTTAAATTTTTTTAAAATTTAAAAAATACCGAGGAAATATATATTCCCTCGATTTTTTTTAAATTTAAAAAAATTCGAAAAAAATAGAAAGAAATAATAAAAAAAGGATTTATTTCCGGTACGCCAAGGCGCACCCCTCCCCGCCCCGGTCGTAGTTTCTTGGGTTTCGTTTATATTTTTTTACTAATTTTTCCATTTTTTCGAGTTTTTTTTCCTTTTTTTTATTTAAAATCAAAAAAAATAGAAAATGTGTCCTAAACGATCGACGACTGACCCCCGTGGTTCCACGACGTCGAGACGCACCCCTCCCCGCCCCGGTCGTAGTTTCTTGGGTTTCGTTTATATTTTTTTACTAATTTTTCCATTTTTTCGAGTTTTTTTTCCTTTTTTTTATTTAAAATCAAAAAAAATAGAAAATGTGTCCTAAACGATCGACGACTGACCCCCGTGGTTCCACGACGCTGAGACGCACCCCTCGCCCTCTTGGCAAAATCACGACGCTTCGTCGCTTCACGTTTCCAACCGAAAGAGTTCATCGATCGATCGTATCTTGTTGTTGGTCGAATCCCACGACACGTGTGGATACGTACGTGCTCGTTGGTATTTCTCAATCGGAATCGGGTCAAAACCACCCCACGTGCCTAAGATGATAGGATTGATTTCTTTTTTACGATTTTTCTATTTTTTTCTATTTTTCTCGAATTTTTTTAAAATTAAAAAATATCTAGGGAGTCTATATTCCCTCGGTTTCATACCGAGGGAATGCTATTTCCCTCAGCTTCATACCGAGGGAATAGTGATTCCCTTGGTTTTTAATTAATTTTTTTAAAAAATAAAAAATAAATAAACCGAGGGTTTATCGTTCCCTCGGTTATAAACCGAGGGAAGGCTTAATCCCTCGGTTTGAAACCGAGGGAAAACACTCTCCTCGGTTTTTTGTAATTTTTTAAAAAATAAAAATAATAAAATTCCGATGGATATTGATTTCCCTCGGTTTTTGTGAGGGCTTTGTTCCCTCGAAAAATATTCCCTCGAAAATCCTTCAGTAATTATGGCGGCAAATAGTGGCGCCGTATTTTCGAGGGGAATTTCGAGGGAATATTTTTCCCTCGGAAAAAACCGAGGTATTTTATAGTCCCTCGGTTTTTCCCTCGGAAAATTTCGAGAGAAAACACTTCTCTCGGGTTTTCCCTCGAAAAACTGCTGTTTTTTGTAGTGTTAAGAAAAAGAAAGTTCTACATGAGAGAGATAGCCTAAACAGTTGATAAGATACAACACCCGTATACATGAGATGAAAGAGATATAATTCCTCAAGTCCCACTAGTTGACTTGAGATTAGAAAGGAGCAGTTTAACGTAAAACTTACAAATGATAGAAATCACGAAAGCAAGCAGATTTCATGAGGAGCAACAGGCAGTTTTGGAGTTCTTTGACATAGGATCACGACGTTTTCCCATTCTCTATCCCTTTTTTTATTTATTATAAACTCATGACGATGATCAGGTTATATTAGTTATGTCTACTTTATTCTTTTTATTCCGCAGAGTTGAAACATATTTGATGAAATTGTGATTTAAACTGCATAATGTATTCTCTACTCAACTCTCTTGGATATTTTTGTGTTATGAATTTAATTATTTTTATTATATGATTTATTGATCGTAGTTTGGCCAACTAGATTAGGGGTTTGTATGATTTATGGTAGAATGATTCGTAATCCTTAATTGTTGTAAGTCTAATTTCACAAGTAGCAACAATTGAGCCTATTCGATTGGATAACAAGATCCATTCAGTCGAGCTTATGAATTTAATATCTTGTTTATTCAAAAGTTTTAGTTTTTAATACTTCTAGAGTTATAAATTTAAATAGCTTATTTTAAGAAACTCGTCTAGATTTGTTTGATTAAAAAGTTTTCTTTAATTGAGTAAAATTAATTAAGAAACGATACGGGTCAACAAAGTTCATCGTTGGCATCGAAATAGGAATTTAAAGGATTAGAGAAGAGTTTAGTATTATATTAAATTACAATTGAGTCAAAACGTGGATAAACGAAACTACAAACTGGAATTCTTCTCAATTTGAAATACTTTTTTTTTTGCTTATTTGAGTTTCTTATATTTTAAATTATATTTTCGCTATAGTTTAATTATTATTAGTAGTAGCTTAAATATTTCTACTCCGTTATTTAGTTAATTAATTAAGTACGAATATTTTTATCCGATCATTGTGGAATCGACCCTTATTTGTTCATTTTACAAATTAGTTGAGGTAATTTTTTTTTTTGTGTGTGTGCTCCGTACACAGGGTGTAAACATATATAACAAGCTAATCGTGTGTCATCAAGATTTCTTGAATAATGCTACTTGAACATTTAGTTGGACAAAAAGTTAGACAAAACCTATTAATATATCTCCTATATGAATTATATTACCTTCTTTCACTTTTTTTTCTTTCTTTTTTCTACTTGGGTGTTGTTGACCTCATTTAGGGATAAAAATATTAATAATTAAATATATAAAAAACAAAAATAAGATATATTTTTTAAAATTAGATGCTAATTTTTAATATGAGTTGTTTCTTTTATCTTTTCAAATTATAAAATAAATTTTGGTGTAATTGTATATATTTTATTTTTTAACTTCAAAAAAAATTGGACAAAACCTATCAATATCTCACGAGATGAAAAATGAATCTCCTATTAAAATTAAAAAAAAATATATGTACAATTACACAAGAAATTAAAGTTAATTGTGATATTTTTTTATGTAGTTAATTGTGATATTTTTTATAATGTGTTTATATTCTTAAAGTTATTTTTTTTTTAATTTTAATAGGAGATTCATTTCTCATCTCGTGAGATATTTTGATAGGTTTTGTCCAATTTTTTTTAAAGTTGAAAAAATAAAATATATACAATTACACAAAAATTTATTTTATAATTTGAAAAGATAAAATAAACAACTCATATTAAAAATTAGCATCTAATTTTAAAAAATATATCTTATTTTTGTTTTTTATATAATTAATTATTAATATT
>BMAC01000648.1:211896-227548 GCA_014905375.1 Phtheirospermum japonicum | reverse complement strand
AAATCAACACGTTTTACCCTCAATACGGTATGTCATAGGCATACTCGTTTTTAAATGCATATGCATACCAACTCGTTGATAAATACAATTTCTACATGCATACTACAGCCTATTTTACTAGAATTTGACTATTGATTGTGCACTAACAACTTATTTTGGCTTTATTTTCTATTATTTAAAAATTGTTACTTGTTTGCTCGTTTTGAAGATTTTTTAATCGATTTGTGTCACATTTGGATAAATTGGGCTTGGAGAAGCATGAAGGAGTAAAGAATCATGAGTTTTGAATTGAAAAGTTGAGATTAAGAGTCCATTGGGCTTAAAAATGAGATCGGACCACAAAAAACTCAAAGACCCGCATTTAAGTCAACAGCCGTGGTCAACTGTAGAGACCGCGACAAACGCGGATTTTCAGTAATGCGTCGTGACCCGATGTTGCGACTGAGACTCGGCCCAAACCAGCAGGCAATTCACCAACGTCACGACATGTGTAGCGGTCACGTTCTAAATCACTACCCAGCCAGAACCGTTATTATCTGCCTTTATTCCGACTTTAAGACCAAGATTTGACCAAGAAGTATAAGAGGAGAGATGGGAAACTATCCAAGGATATGAGGAAGTGAGATAAACATCATAGCCAGGATTTTGAGTGAAAGTTTGGAGATTCGTAGCAAGTTGAGCAAGGATTACGAGGAACACGAAGAACGACGGATGATCTCCGAAATTATCGGGTTTTATTTAATATTTTTATTTATATTTCTTGCTCATGAACTGCTCGATGAATTGTCTTAATAATGTTTAGTTATTTCTAACTAATTTTTTTGTATTCCTCAGTTAGAAACGATGAGTGTTTGATATTTGGTGAATTTCAATAAGTCAAAGTATGATCGTTTCATTATTTTTATGTTTGTGAATTATTGAATTATGTCGCAATTAGTTGATCGTTATTTATGATTGTTGGGTTTTAATAAATTGAATCGAGAGACGAGACTTATTAGCAAGCTTTCAAATACAAAACACAATAATTAACAAGATGGAGAGATTTGAGATTATACGTGAAGTTTATAAATCTTCCAAATCTTTTGGAGTTATAAATACGATTCAAATAGAGATATTATTTTGTGCTTGTGATCAACGGTTTAATCATTTCGATGGAAATATTAAACCATTTTTGTGGTTAACTTATAATATATTGAATAAAAAATAATACTAGATGAATTAAAATAACATTACATCAAATCGAAAACTCATAATATTTTTCTCTAATTGCTTATTCTCTTTGTTTGCGACCAGTGTTGATCATGGAACTTGGTAAAAAATTATTATTTATAATTTCATGTTCGTCGATTATTTATCGATAAAACAAACTCATTTCTTTTATAATTAGTTTAAGTAAAATTATTTTATCATATTTATATTACTTATTAATTTGAAATCATTGGTCATTCTGGAATATGATCTTACTCGTCATATCCTACATCTACAATGTACGCTTGTGGATAGATCATAAATAAATAAGCAAATAAGTTGTTGGATCCATTTTTGGGGACCATTTGATTAGAATTATTAATAATATAATAGATAAATTAGTTTTAATATTGACATTATTATTAAAATTCATTCTTATTGAGGTGTGGATTGATTGGATTTCAGGTAGTGCATATGAACACATTATAAAGGGCCACCTTTAGGAAACCTTGATCTCGAGATCAAAGCAACTTGCCGTTGAAATAATTCAACGGGAGCTATATCAAAGATGACTGAAGTACCACCTGCCGATCTAAACGACTAAGTCAATCAACTTCAAGTGTTGCAAGCACAATTTCAGCAACAAGCACCACCACCCGCACAAAATGAATCGCCTATTCCAGTGATGTTTCAACCCGACAGAAATTAAGCTCACGGAGGAGTTAATTGTCCAGCAATTAATGCTAACAATTATTAATTGAAGACGAGGCTGATCGCTAATATTCAACAAAATTAATTCATAGAAGTGAGAATAATGATCATAATGCGCATTTGGTAAAGTTTTCTTGAGATCTATAGAACAATCAAGATGAATGGTGTTCCAGACGATGTGAGTAAATTTTGCCTTTTCTTATTCTCTTTTAGAGATAATGACAAGTTTTGGTACAACACACTGGGCTTTGGAACTGTCGACACATAGGGAGGATGTGTAAAAAGTTTCTCTTCAAGTTCTTCCTCCAAGCAAGACGTTGAAGATAAAGAGCGAGATTACTCAATTTCACCAACTAGATGGAGAACAATTGAACGAAGCATGGGAAAAATTTAGAGAGATATTGAGGAAGTGTCCTTAACATGATTTTATCAATGATCAACAAGCTTTCTAATTCTCTAATGGTTTGAGAAGACAAACAAAGATCATCTTGGATGCTTCAGTCGGAAGGGCGTTATTGGCATGAAGCACCATCAATGCGATGAACATATTGTAAGAGATGGCATCAAATAATTATCAATTGTCGATGGAATATTCGATTTTTAAAAAAAAGTGGTTGTGGTGAATGAGAATGAGGCGATGACCATTTTTACAAAAAGCCATGAATACTAAGTTCGTATATGGGTTTTTTCAGTACTTCCATTTGGGATTGATGTTGTTATCACCAAGCTAAGAAATCTTGTCGAGCCACTCAGTCGGAGATACCATGCACGAGTCAATTGAAGATGTGAATTCTGTGAATCAAAGAAATTTTAATAACAATTACCAAAGCAATCAAGAAGGAAATTAATACCACTCAGGGATGCATAATCACCCAACATTCCCTTATGCTAATCCGAACAATGCACTTCAACCACCACCAAGCTTTTCAGTCACAAATAGAGTGATCAACGAGGGGAAAAAGTTGAGCATGGAGGAGATGTTCACCTCTTTTATGGGAGAAAAAAAGTCCTAAAAAAAATAAGACTTTATAGAATCAATGCAAGCTTGGTTCAAGTTAACGGTTTAGTTGGGATCGACATGAAGATTCTTAAAACACAAATCGCACAATTGGCACTTTTATAGGAAATTAACATCAAAAAGGGGAATTTCTAAGTAATACGGAAGTTAATCCTAAAGATAAGTGAAATGTAATTCATATTAGAAGTGGTAAAGAGTATACGAAGCCGAGTGATGAGACTAAAATAGTTGGGAAGGAGACAAAGAATTTGAACGAGGAGCAATACTAAATTATGAACATAATAGGGGCTGAGAAGCTTGAATCTAAATCTAACTCACATAATTTGTCTAATTCATTATCTTCTCCAGAAAAATGCACAAAAGAAACAATGGGATTCTTCGAAAAATTTATATTAATATCCTGTTTGTTGATGCTCTGAAGCAAATGCCTAACTATGCGAAGTTATTGAAAGAAGTAATCGCAAAGAAAAGGTGGTGAACCTCACCGAAGAATGTAGCGTGGTGATTCAAAAGAAGTTACCGCTAAAGTGCGAGGATCCAGGTAATTTTACGATCCCTTGTAATATTGGTGGTAATTTATTCGAAAATGCATTATGTGATTTGGGAGCTAGCATAAATTTGATGCCACTATCAATAGCAAATAAGTTGAATACTGGGACAATAAGATCGACTATAACACCACTTCAAATGGCTGATAGGTCTATGATTTATCCGAAGGGTATTGTAGAAGATGTAATTATTAAAGTAAATAGTTTTATTTTTCTTTGTTGTTATAGATATGCAAGAAGTAAAAACATCTCATTGATTCTTGGACGTCCATTTTTAGCTGCGGGTGGAGCATTGATCGATATGAAAAAAGCAAACTCACTTTACGATTGAATGATGAAAGTACATATTTCTATTTATAGAAAATCACGCGGTTAGAGAATGCTGAATCATGCAAATTAATAAGTGATGGATAATTATGTCGATGATTATGGGTCAAAAGAAGATGATAATCATACAAATAATTTGGCAATTACTTGGAGCACATAGCCATCTAGCTAAAGATTTAAATTAAGCTCTTATTGGGAGGCAACTAAATTGTATGATACACATCTTATTCTATTTTATTTCATTTCCATTTTAAAAAAATCTTTAGGGGTGTTGCGACCCAAAGTAGCGATCCCGACACAGCCTGAACCAGCGGGCTATTTTTCAGGGTTCGTGTTGCGGTACACCCAGAAGTTACTGTAAAAATGAGAAAAAAATTTAAAAATATCTTAAAATTTTCATATCTACTTAAAAAAAAATGAAAACCATCATTTTCTCTTGCATCTATTTCAATTTTTCTCCAAAATACCTTGAGAATTTCATTTCAAAACATTTACCCACATCATCTCACTAGCTTTCATCTTCCAATTCCAAGAACAATGTGAGATTTCTCAAGTTTTGCAATTTAGGGGTTTTATTGGGGAATTCTTTTTTAGAACTGTTGATTTTGATGTGAATTTCTCTTATATCTTTGTTCTTGATGCTTATTCATGAGTATACTGATGATATTGGTTGAAGTTGATGTTGTGTTCCTTGATATTTTGAATTTTAAATTGAATTCTCTCTAGGAAATTTCATCGAACACTTGATATGCATGCCTGGTTTTGAATTATATGATTTTATGGAATGATTAAAGCATGAAGTGTTGATGATAGAGTATAACTTGAACTCATCATCTTGGAACCTTCGAATCGTTGTTTATGGTGGATGTTGAGGAGTTTGGGAGATAATGTGTATATGATTATTTTTGGGCTTAAATTTTATATGATATAAATTTGAACTATCATATTTATTAATTGCTTATTGATGCTAATTAAGTCCATTGAGAATATATTATGTTGGGTTGGAAGATTTGAAATGGGTAGTTTGATTTCTCGAACTTCAGATGTTTAACCGAGTTAAGAATGACGTATTGGTTAACTTTTGAATCATTTATCTCACTTTGCTTATGATTCTTAAGTATAAATGGCATCAAGATGTGGAGCAAACCAAATGAGGCCATTCTTCAGGCATAAGCCAAGTAATTTAAATCCATAAAGATCGAAGCCCGTCACCACCAGACTCCCCAAGACCATCATATATACCAAACCCTGATATTGATCCAGTATTGATTGGAGTGCACTTGCACACTCTTGATATCCGAGCAACGAAATATGTGATCTCTACTTGCATGCAAGCTCTTGGTATCGAGGAGGATGTCAACCAACTTTTTGAAAGAATAGGTTGGAACAATGGGTTAATGATGGGGCAGTGGATAACGTACAAAGGACGACGTTAGAGTTCTTGAGCACTCTTGAGACCGTGAGGAGTAAAAGAACGAAAGATCCAGAGTATCTCATTCCAATTGGACAATCTATAACATCATTTTGACATCAATGACTTCACTAACCTTCGTTCTGAGAGAGTGTTCGATGAAAATGAAAGTTAGTGAAGTCGTTGAAGGTTACAATCATTCTTATCTAAATGTTTCATATCTTACCAAAAAGCCTACATTACAATCCTTAGAATTACCTTTTTGATTTACAAATCCCATGCATTTGGCTTGTTTATGGTGGAAATCTAATACGAAAGGCAAGCCTATGGGGTAAGCATATTTTTGAATTTATTTGAACGAAAACACATCCTTACACATGAGTGATGAGTGATATTATATATATATATATATATATATATATATATATATATATATATATATATATATATTATGAGATCATGAAAAACTTCATTTAAAAATCTGATAAAACTCGATCGGATTTTGGAAGATTCATGCGGTTCAGATGCTAGGATACTTTATTTTTGTGAGAGTTTCATAATTTTCTTGAAAATTGTATCAAATATTTTGATTTCCTTAAAAGGGTGTGTAGTAGATACATTTACTAGCACTACCAATGTTTAAGTTTGAGGGAGTTGATAAACACACTTTAAATGCATATTAGAACTTATTTTACTAAGTTTTGACTATTGATGGTGCATTAACAACTTTTTTGGTTTTATTTTCTAATATTTGGAAGTTGTTAAGTGTTTGCTCATTTTGAAGGATTTTCGGCACATATGGATAAATTGGGCTTGAAGAAGCGTGAAGAGTAAAGAATTAAGATTTTTGGGCTGAAAAGCTGGAGTTAAGAGTCCATTGGGCCAGAGAATGAGATTGGACCACGAAAATTTCAAAACTCTATATTTAAGTCAACAGTCGCGGTTAACTGTAGCGACCGCAACAAACGACAAATTCTTAATAAGGTCATTGAGACCCAATGTCGTGACTGTGACTCGGCCTAAACCAGCGGGCAATTTTTCAATACCAACATCACGACCGTGTAGCTGTCGCGACCTGGACCGCTACCCATCCAGAGCCTTTATTCTGACTCTAAGGTCAAGATTGGACTAAGAACTATAAGAGAAGAGATGGGAAACGTTCCAAGGACGTGGGGAAAGTGAGAGAAACATCGTAGTGAGGATTTTGAGTGAAAGTTCGGAGATTTGGAGCAAGTTTGGTAAGGATTACGAGGAACACGAAAAACAACGGATCATCTACAAAATTCTCGGGTTTCATTTAGTAATTTTATTTATTTTTATTGCTCATGAACTACTCAATGAATTATCTTAATAATGTTTTAGCTATGTCTAGCTAATTTGGTAGTATTCTGAGGTTAGAAACGATGACTGTTTGATATTTTATGAATTTAATAAGTCAAGTATGATCCTTTCATTATTTTTCTGCTTGTGAATTATTGAATTATATCATAATTGGTTGATCGTCGTTTATGAGTGTTGGGTTTCAATAAATCGAATCGAGAGATGAGATTTATTATTAGGCTTCCAAATACCAAACATGATAATCAACAAGAGCGAGAGATTTGAGATTATACATGAAGTCTTTAAATCTTCTAAACCTTTTGGAGTTATAAGTACGACTTCAAATATAGATATTGCTTTTGTACTCGTGATCAACAGTATTATTATTTCAGGTAAAGATTAAACTATTTTCGTGATTAACTTATAATGAATTGAGTAAAAGTAATACTTGTTGAATTGAAATAACATTACATCGAATCATGCATTGAATCAAAACCTTGTAATATTTTTATCCAATTGCTTATTCTCTTTGTTTACGATTGGTGTTGATCTTGGTTCTTGGTAATATATATAGTATTATTTATTATTTCATGTTCGTCGATTATTTATTAATAAAACATGACCATTCTTTTTATAATTAGTTTGAATAAGATTAAGTTATCATATTTATGTTACTTATTAATTTGAAGTCATTGGTCATTGTGAAATACGACTTTACTCATCATATCCTACATTTACATCGTACATTTGCGGTTAGATCACAACTAAATAAGTGAACACCCCTTTTACGGTATGCATAATGCTCGCGCAGTTCCTACCTAGTTTCACACCAACCAAAACCCATACTATAGTTCGCACGGGGAGCCTCCAAATTAAGGGTTCAAGGTGCTCCACATTATTTTCAACAATATATGCGTAGAAGATCCGAATTAAGGGATAAATAGGTTTATCATCAACTTCACAATGATTTGGGTAATATGTCACAATGAGAATTGAAAAAAGAAAAGTGGAGTGGGGTTATGGCATCTTTATTCGCAACACTCTTCAAACCCACCTTTTCAATTCTCAACGTGCCATACTACCAAAACACAAATCTCAATTATCAATAAATCCCTTAAACATCTTTTTTATGAGTCTCACATGTTCCCCGCCTTATTTTTATTATACTTCTTTATTTTAATAAATAGTTTTATCTATATTTCATTCATTATATTTATTATACATATTTATTTACTTAAACAAATTAATTGGGAATTAAATAAAAGATGTCAGTTCTTTTTATAAAAAAATATTCATCGTACGACTATTATTAAATTAGAAAAAATCAAAATTATGAGTGTTAAAAAGAAACAGAAAGGAAATTGATCAAAAACTATAAATGAACAACTAAAAAAGGAAAGTACTTGGGGGAGTGGGACGGGTGGCTGGTGGTTGGGGCACTCTCCAACTTGGTTACTTGTGCATTGCACTCACCAATCATGTGTGATTTTATTCAAGTGTACTCCAATCGCCTACGTGAGTGAATGTTTTTTGGGGAAAAAAGGCAACACGGGAGCTCATAAGCAAACCGAGTTTCTAAACCCCAACCTCATCACTGGGCCATTTAACAATGCAAATCTGAATGTGAGGTTTACAAACCTCTTAAACCTTAGTTGATAGAGATGACTTAGAGATGATTTATTGAGTTATTTATTTCGTGACATAACAATTTTCTGTTCAGTTTTTTAAAAGTGTCAAGCCGGCAATTACATTTGAATCTGTAAAATTGTGACAATATGGTATAAGAAGTCAAAAATAATGTCAACAACCACTCGATCAATTTAAGTTGGTTGTGTATGAAATTATTTACTGGGGTAGTTGTCAAATACTTCATAAAAAAACTAGTTTGTCAAATAGTTTAAGTAATTATCTAGTTTTTTATTTAGTCCAACCATACATATACAATTACAAGGTTACTCATAATAATAATAATAATAATAATAATAATAATAATAATAATAATAATAATAACCACCGCCACCGTCGACCGCTACCGTTGCCGATTTTTCCAATGAGTTTTTTATACGCCAATTTTTTTGTTGCTTATAAAATAATTTTTTTTCATATTACTGTATTAAATAATAAATACATATCAATATTTTTCTATCAAATAAGATTATATTTTATATTCAAGAGTGGACTTCTAGTTGAACCCACCAAATTAGCAGGGAAAATCATAATTGTTATAGGAGAAAAAAAGTACAAACTGAATTTAATAAGTATCAAATACATAACAACATTTAAGAATTAAGTAAGAAATTTTCGGGAAGCAAGAATTGTTTTACTATTAAGTAAGATATTTTTTGTCAACAAGTTTGTCCAAGATCTCCTTCGGGAAGGAACGAATCTACATGGCTATCACCTTCTTTGGCCAGATCTTCAAATATGACCTCTTTTTGTTGAATTTGAACTTTAAGTAGGAAGTTTTTACAATCAAAAGTAAGAATTTTTTTGCTAAAAAAGGAAAATCACCGAAAAAATTTCGGCGAAAATACGGCTGCAGGGCAGACCACCTTACTCCTAATTATTATTATTATTATTATTATTATAGTAGTAGTAGTAGTAGTAGTAGTAGTAGTAATAGTAGTAGTAGTAGTAGTAGTACTAAATTGATTTATTTTTATTATCTTTTTTCATAGTGAGGGTATTTTGTTTTTTAATGTCATAAATTTGAACTAATTGACAAGAATGAAGGTCAATTTGACTTCAAATTGGATCTTTTACTAATTAACAAATTGACCCCTATTTGGAGGAATAATTGATAGTTTTCCCATTATTTATTTTTATCCGTGCCAACGTGCTAATGGGTTGGATTGTTGGGTCGCCCATGTTGTTCGATCCTATACATCAAATACTATCAATATTCAAACAAAATTATTAATTATATTAGACGATATTGGACCACACTCTTATCAAACTGGAATAGCGAGTTAGATCGGTTAAACTCAGATCCAAAATCAATTAGGATAAAAAAGTTCACATTACAAAAAAATTATATCTCATCTTTTTGTCTCTCAGATGTTCTATTCAAAGGCATTGCTCACCATCACCATCGCCTTTGCATCAATCTCTGTCACCGCCATATCACCACCTCTTCATTTTATCTCTCTACCATACCACCGAGCTGCCATCATCTTCAAGGTCAAGATACTTTCTCCCCTCTCCCTCGGTTCAAATCTCATCTCCGCAACATCTTTTTTATTAATTCAGAAGTTAGAGGTGCGGACTAGTAATTAACATTATCTCTCATTTTCTCTCTCGACTTCGCGTGCCGCCGCCATCTCTGCCGCGCAAAAATCACCACCACTGTTACATCACCAGGTAAACCTTCTCCATCACTTCTTTCAATTTATTCAATTTGATATTGACTTCATTGTAGAAAATCAAAATATTATACTTTATTTTAAAAGTAATCAACATATTTCTGAACAATTAGTTGTTTATTCTTAGATTTTGAGCAAATTTGCACTACCAATAGTGATTGAATGCGTAATTAGTAATTTGGAGCAGCACATGGAAAAAAAATCTAATGAAGATGAAGGTATCATACCTTATTCTTCAGGAATGAATTAGCTTTAAAGTGGTGATATAACGGTTCTTATACTATATGGTATTTGTGTTCCTGTAAAAATGTTCGATTTTTTTATAGTAAAACACTATTGGTCCTGTCTTAATATTACGCGCCTATTCGATAATGTTTTAGATTTTGAGTGGTGATGTATTGGGCTTTCCAATTAGTTTTTTGCAGTTGATTAGAGTAGATTTGTCCTTATTTTTATTAGCTTTTTAGTTCATTTTTATATTTGTTTTTGGTATAAGTTGGACGATTTAAGCTTAATTCCGTAAATTTATAATTCCAGCTTATTTTACCGTATTTTGGTCTTAATTGATGCAATTAGGTGATGTTTCGTTGTTTTTCACCTTACAGCTAAGTAACCGGAAGAGTTTAGCGCGTAAAGGACGGAGTTCGATGTTCAAGAGTAGAAGAACAAGCTTTCCGGTGAAACGAGTAGCAAACGATCGAGATTGGAGACCGATGCTCAGTCGCGTCGACTGACGCGACCGTTGACGCACCGTCGACGCTAGCCGTGTCAGCGAGCCATGGTCCGCGTCAGTCGACACAAGGACGACGCTCTGCCGACGTAACGTTCTGAAGCGTCGACGTCGACGTACTAAGGCCGACGCAACGTCGACGCAAAGCTCTGAAGCATCGATGTCGACGCACAACGTCGACGCACCTGCCAGCGACGCGTGCACCCTGCCGACCGCACATGCCGAGCGCTGCCGACCAAGACTGCCGACATTCGCCGAGCGCCTGCTCGCGTCAATCGACGCTCCGTCGACGCGACGGCCCAGATTTCGGAAATTAGGGTTTCTTGTGCGCCAAGACTCCTAATATCTATAAAAACCTCATTTCTTCAGATTTTGAGAGACACACACAGGAGAGGAAAAGACCCAACACCATTATAGAGTATTTTAGCTCATAAAAATAATAAATCCACGTCTTATAACAAGATTTGGAAACGCGGATCAAGGATCGAAATTCTACGCGTCCGAAACACCGGTTTCGCGCTCGAGAGTCCATTTTCGCCCAAGATCAGCGTCCAAACTCCGGAATAGCTGGAGCTTTTCATTACTTTTCATAGTTACAATAAGTACTCTAAACTTTTAGTTAATTTCTTAGTTTATTGCTTAGTTTCTTTAGTTGTCAATGCTAGACTAGTTCAATTAGTTTAATCGTTTTATGTTCGTATTTCGGATATTGATTAATTTAGTTTATTTATGCGATTTGGTTCATGCTTAGTTAATGTTCGTGGATTGGTATGATTCGTATGTAGCAATAGATTCTTAAATTCATGCTTTAGTTACGTTAATTAGCTCTAAATCTTCGTAGRTATAATCGATAATTTAGTCYTTACTCTTAGTTGTTAATTTAGAATAATTAGTTTAAAATAGCTTTAGTATACTGCTTAGTTCGTAATCAATAATTTAGTTAAAGCAATTAGTTTAATTAGTTTAAATTATCGTCTTAGTTTATAATGATCGAATCAATCTTTTCAAACCCCCAAATGTACATGTATGTTATTCGTAATTGAGAAAAACATTGATAAAATCGAAAAGTTATTTCCTCGAGAGATACGACTCGAGTCAAACTCATCACCCTACAGTTACCTCGTACACTTGCGAGCAAATTGACGTGCTTTTAAATTATTTAAACGGGGTGCACAAAAGTTTGAGTCAGTAGTCAATGCTGAAATCTTTACAATAAAGCGCAAATGGTCTTGTCTTATAACTACGTGCCTATTCTTTAATTATGTGTTAGTTTTAGAGTGGCGATGAATTAATCTTGCACTATATGTTGTTAGTTTTGTTCCTTTAAATATGTTGAAAATTTTAAAGTAAAGTGTCAATAATTCTGAAGTAGTTTATTATTCAATAATTTTATAATCCGCTCATCTTTTTTTTTTTACTTTGAAGTTAGAATGTACATTTTCTATGATTCGAACAATATTTAAGCTTTAGGGGGTTGTTAGTTGTTGTGTGTGTGAGCAGGAATGCTAGTGTTTAGTTTTTTTGGAGCTGGACATGGGGCTCGAGGGCTATAATGAGATTGCTTTTTGGTTATTTTATGTAATTCGAACCTTTATGATCCATACATGTGACCTAATGAATTTCACTGTAATTGATGACATCTTGCCTACAAAAATTCCTGAAGTGTCGATTAAATATTTATTATTTTTATTTACCATTGTTGGTGTACTACTATGTTTACTGTAAAGTATTAGTATTTTTATTGTACAATATTAGTATTTCTGCTCTAAGGTGCTAGCACTTCTGGTGTAAGTTATCGGTGTAGTAAAACGATGTATTATTTTGGTAGATGAACCGATTGGTATTACTGTTACTAGTGGTAATAAAACTATAAGGTGATGTCTCAAATATGTTTGGGTTTAAGATTTTATGTTGTTTTTTCCATAAGGATTGTTGGATTTTCTTAATCGAGTTTGTTACATTTAGGTTTTATTATCATTCTTGATTCAAATAATGAAGATAATACATGTGATGTTGATAAAAATTCAATGTCTAGTTATCTGACAGATTATACATACTTTTATGTGCAAGTATTACCAATATCAATGACATCAATGCTTTATTTGTAGTAGGCTGGGCTCCTTAGATAAGTCTTTTGGTACAGAGGTGCGACTTCCATTGACAGTTTGAAGTTATATTACTTGCTACTGTAAAGTAATAGCAGTCTTTTTGTTGTTTTTATAATTTGAGTTATTAAATTATTTGTTGTAAGATATTATAATTTCCGGTGTTAGTAGGAGTGATTATAATGTAAAGTATGATTTTTTCTTCTACAAGGTATTGGTTTCGATGTTGTGATGTATTGTTTTTGTTGATGCTATTTTTGCTAGCATAATGTGGTTATTTTGCTAGTAATAATATTTGCATATAAAAGTATTAGTACCTTGCTTGTTTCATAGTATTTGATGTTGATATTTGTTGGGTGCAATGTTATTGTTGTTTGCATGGGTGTTGATTTTTGTGTTCAAGCGTAATAAGTTTTTGTATTTGCCGTTTGTATTTGAGAAAACCAACATTTCATAATAAAATTCAATACTGAAGACTTCATCGTAGAAAAACCAATGCATAACATTTCGAAAATATTCAATATATCTCAAAGTAAATCTTCATACATGTAATTAGTAGCATGGTGTATTTGAAAAATCAATACATTTTATAAAAACTCAATATTCCATCATACAAAAAAAAAAACATATATATAAACATTTTAGATTTTTTTAATACATATAAAATAGAACTACATACCTCATCATACATAAACATACACTTCACAATAGACAAACTAATAGCTCATAGTACATCAACTAATACCTGATAATAGAAAAACTAATACTAATACTATCAATTCGTAAAATATATATATTTCAAGAAAAAAATCAATACATTTTTCCATACCTCGTAGTACATAAACTAACACTTCACACTAGAAAAAAAAAATCAATGTTTGGTGTGTTAGGGAGAAACCGATACATTTGAAAAATAAATTGATATGTTTGAATATGAAAGTGATACTTCTCAAGGTAACACAAATACACAAGGTTTAACAATATTATTATTCATTTGAAAGTCAATACACTTATTCGACCCGAGCTGTATGAGGCAGAGAAACTCGTCCCACGTACGGTTTGAAACTCAACACTACATACGGTCTTTATCCCAAAAAACCAATACACCCTGATAGAAAAGTCAATACATCTCGCCAAACATACTAATACTCGACAATGCCAAAAATCAACACTTCATAATAGAAAAATCAATACATCACAATAGAAAAACCAATATATTTGTGTAGTTATAAACATGTGAAAGAAAATCAATATTTGTCCCATCGCCTATCAAGTAAACAATATCCACACTCCAAAACAGTTCACCAAACCCGATTGTCGGCATAACCAACCAAAAATTTGAGGGGCATCGCAAATAGAAGTCATGGGTGGTCAATCACGCCATACTCCTTCCGCTGATCCTTTATATATCATCCATAAAACCCTAATATCATTTACACAAATATTTTTACAAACAATTTATCCACACGTTTCTCCAACAATAATGGCAATATTACAAACCGTGCTACAATATCCAGATAAAATATATCCTTTTACGTAAATCTAATGAGAACAAGAGTTAATTATGCCAAGTTTCATATATGTGCCATTTCTAGAGAATATCTTATGTCCTCATTCGGATCCATAACATTTAGCAATCTAAACGCACAGTTATGAAGCATATAAAATATGGCAAGGTTATCAACCTCGCCACAGGATAACATTTTGTAATAGAGAAAAAAATGATCATACATTAATACGAGTATTACGAATGAACATTTAGAACAACTAAAAATAGTCCATTCTTAAAAAAGAAAAAAAAATAAGGAACTAATATCACTCCCACATAAGTAATTGCCTCAAGATTGTACAATATAAGTATACATCCATTAATCAAACATGTTCCAAACCATAGACTAATTAACTACTAGTAGTAGATGTGATGATGCTGTTGATTCTTATTATGGAAAATAAATTTGGTGATTACTGTTGAAACTGTTATCATTGGTTGAACCACCAGGGGAATCCGATGAGCCGAAATTCCAAGGACACACAAAAACATTAGCAGGATTTTTTATTTTATTTTTAATATTTTTCATTCAGCTACTCATGATTATGTCCTTTTCCATTGATTGCGGTAACAACTACTCTTTCCCTATAGAATTTTATACTCTTAACCTTTTTTAACCATCAATAACCTGAAATGACAAAAAAAAAAAAAAAAGAAAAAGAAAAGTATTCCCCGTCAAATAATAGATTTTATGATTATTTTACTCCATTCATTATCTACTCAATTATAATAAAAATTAATATAAATAATTAAAATAATATTTCAATATAATTAAATATGATATATACATGAAAATATAAAATAAATAAATGTAACAAATTTATTATTTGACATTTAAAATAGCAACTGGGTCAATCTTTTTGAGCGATCAAGTAACCTACGAGTTGGTGGAATTTAATCGAGAAATTTGCCAATATTCTTGATGTTTTAAATTAATCTCATCAGCCATCCCTTTATTTTGCCATTGATTGACGAAATAACATTTCATGTGAAAATCCTTAAACTCAACATAAACTAATTGTTTTATTTTGTTAAATGAGAATTCGCAGTTACTATTTTTATTAATTATTTATTGTATTATGTCAAATATAAAATCAATCTACATAAGATAAAAATTTACTCCACAATAATCAACTAACTGTGCATTCTCTTTCCGAAATGAAAAATGTACACATGCAATAAATCATTGTTCCCAACCCAAGCAACAATTAAAATTCCAAAATAAATAAAAACCAAATACAAAACACTTTTCTTTTTCTTTTTTTTTTTTTTTAGAATCCAAATAAAAAAAAAAACCTTAATTTCTCCACAAGCAAGCATAATTATACGCCCTGGTCCCACAACATCTACACTGGCGGAGCAAAACAGCAGCCGCCGGAAATA
>BMAC01000648.1:186445-209547 GCA_014905375.1 Phtheirospermum japonicum | reverse complement strand
TTCGATAAGCTTCAAATTATCGACGAGAAGATCGACGCGAACCACGACAAGAACCGGAAGAGCTTGAAGAAGATGCGAGCTCGCATCTCGAAGCTTGAGGAGCGATTTGAGGCGGCGTATCCCACACCGAGTATGGATGTCGACGAGACCAACAACATAGATGATGAGTCTCGCGAGTTCTAAACTCGTTCTATCTTTATTTTTATTTGTACTTTCTTTCTAAAAAAAATAAATAAAAAAAAAATAGAAAATATAAAATCCAAAAATATTGTTGTTTTCTTTGTTTTTGTGTGTTTTATTTTTCTCTTAGGGCATTTCGTATCACGTACGTTGAAGAAGTGGTCAATTACACAAATTCCGACTAGCGGCTCGACTACTATTATTTCAGGGATGTTTTCTTTTTCCTTCCTCTTTTTGATTTTTTTTGTTGTGTTTATGGCAATCCGGAGATTGCCCGGATTTTTAGAGAGGGGGGTGGTCGAGTGTGATTTATATTGATTAATTGTGTAATTTTAATTGATACTTGGCCTGTAATAATTATTTGCTTAAACGTGATTAATTACTATTTCTACGCTTAATTGTGTTTGTATGGCATGCCTGTCGAAGTTGACTACGTATGATTATTTGTTTTCGTCTTTGAGCGTGCATAAGTGCATAATTTTGCAAAATTATTATTTATATATTGTAAAATGGTACTTGGACGCAATCGATTTCGCAAAACCTTAAAAACAGCGTCAATTCAAAAAAAAAATCATGCAAAAAGCCAGCGAGTAGCCTGAGTGTTTATCATCTTTGCATGTGCTTGAATGAGTTTCAGTTTTGATATCTCTTTGAAACCGCTGTGTGTAGTCAACTTTGAAAATGAAGTTAAGGCGCATATAAAACCTTATTCCGGCCATATCTATATATTTTTAGCCACTTTAAATTACGAATGAGCCAATCATAGCCAAATATCCATGCCTATAGCCATGAGTGTTTTTGAGACGACCCCTACAACCCATTAAAAGCGTGGGGTAGGAGTTCGTATTTTTATTGGTTATTTAAGTCTTGAAATTTTTTATTAGGAATTTATTATTTTTGTAATTAAGGACTACCATCCGAAGAAAAAAAAAAAGAAAAAAAATTAATACCCCATAAAAAGAATAAAAGGGGGATGATATAAAAAGAAAAATGAAGGATGGTGGATATGTTGATTAATTGCCTACGCGCTTGTAAAGGCTTGAGTTTAATTGTTTATTTTATGAAGCCTTATGTTTAAAAGGCAAAAGAGTTGTGATTAAGTGGTTTGAGCTTTCAGTCGGTTTTATGTGTTGCGAGTTGAGAAATAGCCTATATTTTAAGGCTACGTTATGAGTGCTTAGTGAGGTGTTTATTTTTTAGCGAGTTGAAGCAACTTGCTTCTCGATTAGATTAGGTTGAGTGAGCGATTAGCCACACGACTTATATATTCCACACCCGTTCAAAGAGCCTTACACTACAACCCATAAAGACCTTTTCTGATTCTTAGTTTTGACAGCACACTTAATTTGCGATTGAGAAGAGATTGATTTTCGGTGCTTATTTARMGTGCATYTAATTGTATGATTTGAGTGTATACACGTCCCATGCAGAAAAWACTTAAGTGCTTTTGAGCGTACTTATATATATTATCCTTCGTGAGGAAGCATGATTTTATTTTGGAGCGACAATGTAATAATGGTCAAGTGTTTGAKGTTGCGTGGCTTGTACCTATATTTTCAAAATTACGTATGTAGCATAGCACGACTCTTTGCTTGGACTGATTTTCATTCTAGTTATACTTTGAAATTATCGTTTGTTCGAGGACGAACAAACCAATAAAGCGTGGGGTAGTTGATAGAGTAGGTTTTTCCTTATTTTTATTAGCTTTTTAGTTCGTTTTTATATTTGTTTTTGGTATAAGTTGGACGATTTAAGCTTAATTCCGTAAATTTATAATTCCAGCTTATTTTACCGTATTTTGGTCTTAATTGATGCAATTAGGTGATGTTTCYTTGTTTTTCACCTTACAGCTAAGTAACCGGAAGAGTTTAGCGCGTAAAGGACGGAGTTCGATGTTCAAGAGTAGAAGAACAAGCTTTCCGGTGAAACGAGTAGCAAACGATCGAGATTGGAGACCGATGCTCAGTCGCGTCGACTGACGCGACCGTTGACGCACCGTCGACGCTAGCCGTGTCAGCGAGCCATGGTCCGCGTCAGTCGACACAAGGACGACGCTCTGCCGACGTAACGTTCTGAAGCGTCGACGTCGACGTACTAAGGCCGACGCAACGTCGACGCAAAGCTCTGAAGCATCGATGTCGACGCACAACGTCGACGCACCTGCCAGCGACGCGTGCACCCTGCCGACCGCACATGCCGAGCGCTGCCGACCAAGACTGCCGACATTCGCCGAGCGCCTGCTCGCGTCAATCGACGCTCCGTCGACGCGACGGCCCAGATTTCGGAAATTAGGGTTTCTTGTGCGCCAAGACTCCTAATATCTATAAAAACCTCATTTCTTCAGATTTTGAGAGACACACACAGGAGAGGAAAAGACCCAACACCATTATAGAGTATTTTAGCTCATAAAAATAATAAATCCACGTCTTATAACAAGATTTGGAAACGCGGATCAAGGATCGAAATTCTACGCGTCCGAAACACCGGTTTCGCGCTCGAGAGTCCATTTTCGCCCAAGATCAGCGTCCAAACTCCGGAATAGCTGGAGCTTTTCATTACTTTTCATAGTTACAATAAGTACTCTAAACTTTTAGTTAATTTCTTAGTTTATTGCTTAGTTTCTTTAGTTGTCAATGCTAGACTAGTTCAATTAGTTTAATCGTTTTATGTTCGTATTTCGGATATTGATTAATTTAGTTTATTTATGCGATTTGGTTCATGCTTAGTTAATGTTCGTGGATTGGTATGATTCGTATGTAGCAATAGATTCTTAAATTCATGCTTTAGTTACGTTAATTAGCTCTAAATCTTCGTAGRTATAATCGATAATTTAGTCYTTACTCTTAGTTGTTAATTTAGAATAATTAGTTTAAAATAGCTTTAGTATACTGCTTAGTTCGTAATCAATAATTTAGTTAAAGCAATTAGTTTAATTAGTTTAAATTATCGTCTTAGTTTATAATGATCGAATCAATCTTTTCAAACCCCCAAATGTACATGTATGTTATTCGTAATTGAGAAAAACATTGATAAAATCGAAAAGTTATTTCCTCGAGAGATACGACTCGAGTCAAACTCATCACCCTACAGTTACCTCGTACACTTGCGAGCAAATTGACGTGCTTTTAAATTATTTAAACGGGGTGCACAAAAGTTTGAGTCAGTAGTCAATGCTGAAATCTTTACAATAAAGCGCAAATGGTCTTGTCTTATAACTACGTGCCTATTCTTTAATTATGTGTTAGTTTTAGAGTGGCGATGAATTAATCTTGCACTATATGTTGTTAGTTTTGTTCCTTTAAATATGTTGAAAATTTTAAAGTAAAGTGTCAATAATTCTGAAGTAGTTTATTATTCAATAATTTTATAATCCGCTCATCTTTTTTTTTTTACTTTGAAGTTAGAATGTACATTTTCTATGATTCGAACAATATTTAAGCTTTAGGGGGTTGTTAGTTGTTGTGTGTGTGAGCAGGAATGCTAGTGTTTAGTTTTTTTGGAGCTGGACATGGGGCTCGAGGGCTATAATGAGATTGCTTTTTGGTTATTTTATGTAATTCGAACCTTTATGATCCATACATGTGACCTAATGAATTTCACTGTAATTGATGACATCTTGCCTACAAAAATTCCTGAAGTGTCGATTAAATATTTATTATTTTTATTTACCATTGTTGGTGTACTACTATGTTTACTGTAAAGTATTAGTATTTTTATTGTACAATATTAGTATTTCTGCTCTAAGGTGCTAGCACTTCTGGTGTAAGTTATCGGTGTAGTAAAACGATGTATTATTTTGGTAGATGAACCGATTGGTATTACTGTTACTAGTGGTAATAAAACTATAAGGTGATGTCTCAAATATGTTTGGGTTTAAGATTTTATGTTGTTTTTTCCATAAGGATTGTTGGATTTTCTTAATCGAGTTTGTTACATTTAGGTTTTATTATCATTCTTGATTCAAATAATGAAGATAATACATGTGATGTTGATAAAAATTCAATGTCTAGTTATCTGACAGATTATACATACTTTTATGTGCAAGTATTACCAATATCAATGACATCAATGCTTTATTTGTAGTAGGCTGGGCTCCTTAGATAAGTCTTTTGGTACAGAGGTGCGACTTCCATTGACAGTTTGAAGTTATATTACTTGCTACTGTAAAGTAATAGCAGTCTTTTTGTTGTTTTTATAATTTGAGTTATTAAATTATTTGTTGTAAGATATTATAATTTCCGGTGTTAGTAGGAGTGATTATAATGTAAAGTATGATTTTTTCTTCTACAAGGTATTGGTTTCGATGTTGTGATGTATTGTTTTTGTTGATGCTATTTTTGCTAGCATAATGTGGTTATTTTGCTAGTAATAATATTTGCATATAAAAGTATTAGTACCTTGCTTGTTTCATAGTATTTGATGTTGATATTTGTTGGGTGCAATGTTATTGTTGTTTGCATGGGTGTTGATTTTTGTGTTCAAGCGTAATAAGTTTTTGTATTTGCCGTTTGTATTTGAGAAAACCAACATTTCATAATAAAATTCAATACTGAAGACTTCATCGTAGAAAAACCAATGCATAACATTTCGAAAATATTCAATATATCTCAAAGTAAATCTTCATACATGTAATTAGTAGCATGGTGTATTTGAAAAATCAATACATTTTATAAAAACTCAATATTCCATCATACAAAAAAAAAAACATATATATAAACATTTTAGATTTTTTTAATACATATAAAATAGAACTACATACCTCATCATACATAAACATACACTTCACAATAGACAAACTAATAGCTCATAGTACATCAACTAATACCTGATAATAGAAAAACTAATACTAATACTATCAATTCGTAAAATATATATATTTCAAGAAAAAAATCAATACATTTTTCCATACCTCGTAGTACATAAACTAACACTTCACACTAGAAAAAAAAAATCAATGTTTGGTGTGTTAGGGAGAAACCGATACATTTGAAAAATAAATTGATATGTTTGAATATGAAAGTGATACTTCTCAAGGTAACACAAATACACAAGGTTTAACAATATTATTATTCATTTGAAAGTCAATACACTTATTCGACCCGAGCTGTATGAGGCAGAGAAACTCGTCCCACGTACGGTTTGAAACTCAACACTACATACGGTCTTTATCCCAAAAAACCAATACACCCTGATAGAAAAGTCAATACATCTCGCCAAACATACTAATACTCGACAATGCCAAAAATCAACACTTCATAATAGAAAAATCAATACATCACAATAGAAAAACCAATATATTTGTGTAGTTATAAACATGTGAAAGAAAATCAATATTTGTCCCATCGCCTATCAAGTAAACAATATCCACACTCCAAAACAGTTCACCAAACCCGATTGTCGGCATAACCAACCAAAAATTTGAGGGGCATCGCAAATAGAAGTCATGGGTGGTCAATCACGCCATACTCCTTCCGCTGATCCTTTATATATCATCCATAAAACCCTAATATCATTTACACAAATATTTTTACAAACAATTTATCCACACGTTTCTCCAACAATAATGGCAATATTACAAACCGTGCTACAATATCCAGATAAAATATATCCTTTTACGTAAATCTAATGAGAACAAGAGTTAATTATGCCAAGTTTCATATATGTGCCATTTCTAGAGAATATCTTATGTCCTCATTCGGATCCATAACATTTAGCAATCTAAACGCACAGTTATGAAGCATATAAAATATGGCAAGGTTATCAACCTCGCCACAGGATAACATTTTGTAATAGAGAAAAAAATGATCATACATTAATACGAGTATTACGAATGAACATTTAGAACAACTAAAAATAGTCCATTCTTAAAAAAGAAAAAAAAATAAGGAACTAATATCACTCCCACATAAGTAATTGCCTCAAGATTGTACAATATAAGTATACATCCATTAATCAAACATGTTCCAAACCATAGACTAATTAACTACTAGTAGTAGATGTGATGATGCTGTTGATTCTTATTATGGAAAATAAATTTGGTGATTACTGTTGAAACTGTTATCATTGGTTGAACCACCAGGGGAATCCGATGAGCCGAAATTCCAAGGACACACAAAAACATTAGCAGGATTTTTTATTTTATTTTTAATATTTTTCATTCAGCTACTCATGATTATGTCCTTTTCCATTGATTGCGGTAACAACTACTCTTTCCCTATAGAATTTTATACTCTTAACCTTTTTTAACCATCAATAACCTGAAATGACAAAAAAAAAAAAAAGAAAAAAGAAAAGTATTCCCCGTCAAATAATAGATTTTATGATTATTTTACTCCATTCATTATCTACTCAATTATAATAAAAATTAATATAAATAATAAAATAATATTTCAATATAATTAAATATGATATATACATGAAATATAAAATAAATAAATGTAACAAATTTATTATTTGACATTTAAAATAGCAACTGGGTCAATCTTTTTGAGCGATCAAGTAACCTACGAGTTGTGGAATTTAATCGAGAAATTGGCCAATATTCTTGATGTTTTTAAATTAATCTCATCAGCCATCCCTTTATTTTGCCATTGATTGACGAAATAACATTTCATGTGAAAATCCTTAAACTCAACATAAACTAATTGTTTTATTTTGTTAAATGAGAATTCGCAGTTACTATTTTTATTAATTATTTATTGTATTATGTCAAATATAAAATGCAATCTACATAAGATAAAAATTTACTCCACAATAATCAACTAACTGTGCATTCTCTTTCCGAAATGAAAAATGTACACATGCAATAAATCATTGTTCCCAACCCAAGCAACAATTAAAATTCCAAAATAAATAAAAACCAAATACAAAACACTTTTCTTTTTCTTTTTTTTTTTTTTTAGAATCCAAATAAAAAAAAAAACCTTAATTTCTCCACAAGCAAGCATAATTATACGCCCTGGTCCACAACATCTACACTGGCGGAGCAAAACAGCAGCCGCCGGAATATCCTACACAGCACCGCACACGAGAACCTCTTCACCCTCCTCACCCACCACGCGCCGCCGATGCCCCACCTCCTCCGCCGCCGCCGCCGCTCCTTCTCAGCGACTCCTCCTCCTCCTCTTTTCTCCGGCCGACGGCATCCTCTCCCTAACCCTCCCAAAGCCACCTCATGGTTCCTCCTCGGCACCGTCTCCTTTCTAGAGAACGTGTAGCTCCGGAGATACATCTGCCCTGCACGAAATGCTGTCCACCACTCTGCTCTGCGCCGCGCACCGCCGCGCGCGGCGGCGGCGGACTTCACAAACTCCTTGTCGGACTCCGGCCACCTGTAGAGATTGACATTAATTGGCCCTCACCGGGATCCTCGCATCGTTCACGCAGTTTGATATGCAGATTTTGCTCATTTTCTTATTTTTACTTTTGCTGTGTTTTTATGAAACTTTAAAGTGAACAAAAATTAGATGGAAAAATGGACAAAAAAGAAGATGAGAAAAAGAACAACTTGAATAATTGTGAATATGAATATGAGAGGGTGTTAGATATTATTATTTGCTCACCTTTTTTTTTTTCTACCTTTTGTTTTTGGAATAACTTGTCATAATTAGGCTACGTTTGGTTGCATATTTGTATAAATTATAAGGAGCTTGATTGGTTCCCATAATATTTATAACTTGTTTGGTTGAAATTGAAGGTAGATGATACTAGTCATAATGACGGTATATTACTTTTTTACCCTTTTATTGTATTTAAGGTAAATTTTGCATATTATGTAATCATTTGAGAGCTTAATAGAAAATCGGGTCTTTGACCTTATCATGGACTTGACCTCTAAAATAATAGGAAAGAAATGTAGAATGATGGTTTGATATCACACTTGCGAAGATAACCAAACATAGTCTTAATATAATATACTAACATATATACTACTATATTGCAGTCTTAAATCTAATTAATATAATGATGACTAGTGGGAGACTTAAAGGATGACAACTTTCACACAATTGCTTTACTATTTTCACGACACCCCAAATATATAATAATTATTATTGCATATTTAAATAAAAAGGATTTAAATTGCGTATCCAATCCAATCACACGTCTTACGTTAATATATATTCTATCAAGTACTAGTAATGAGTTTGTCAATTGCCATGGCTATTGGATATGACACACTTTCCCGTTTAAATTCATGGGTCTGTAATGGATAAAACTAAAAAATGAAAATAAAAAAAGAGGCCATTTAAATTTGAAAATCCTAAGCTAGAAGCCTGAATATGATATACGTAAGTTAATGAGTCACGCAAGTTTTGTTCTCTTTTGTGTTATTCTACGATCATGATTAATATTATCCTAATTCAAAACATTATCAAAATATATATGATTCATACCAGCAGAGAGGCTGGACTTGATCAATGATTTTTATTTTTTATTTTTCACTTTTTGTACATTGCCGCAATTAATTTGCTCAATAATAAATGAAAATACTTAAGTTGCTAATTATTTGGGTTACACAACACAATAATTATTAGAGTAATCTTTGATTCCGAAGCACCGTAAATTGTTTAAAAAAAGATAAAATGAAACAAAATATGACACGTAACTATGTACTTTGTCAATAGCCATGATTAAATCCAGAAGCGCATGCCGAGTGATTTATAGAATCTGACTTTTAATAGGTAGCTACGTACTTATATGGTTGTCAAAAAAGCTTCAAGTTTTCATGCAAGAAAAAATCATGGACAGTTGTGATTGTTTAGGCACAAAAGAAAATTTTAATAATTTGAGAACATTTGACTGTTAGGTTAGAAATTAACTCTGGGGTGTAGTAATCAAAATAAATTTTAAATTATTATACTCGTTCATGTGGCATGTATACAAAAAAAAACACAAGATTAAAAAGACATGATAATTCTAATTGAGTTTATAATCTTTTCTCAAGTTCTTCCAACTTTGCCCTTCATCAAAGTATAACAAAACTAATAATCCCAAGAAAACTCAAGTCTGTTTCAATGCAAAAGAAGAAAAATAAAATAAAATCATGAAATAAATATGCTATCTCATGCAAAATCCTTATATTTTATGTGCCTATTACTCACGATTTGTTAGCTTCGCAAATAATTTTGGTGCATCGGTATCACCGAACCTAATATCTACCTAATTTAATATTTTTTTTAAATATATTTTTACCTAATTTAATAATTTCCTATTATTATATTTTTTCTAATTTAATATTTCACTTTTATTATATGTTATATAATTCAATATTTTTTTTCACGTGCAAAAAATGCAATTAGAGTCGTTGTATAAGTGGCGCTTCAAATGCAAAGTGCTGCAAAATGTACGAAAGTGGCGCTTTCTAACACTTAACTGTCACTTACGAAAATTTAAAAAAAAAAAAAAACACAAGCCACGGGTGACGCTTATTTATTACTAAGCGCCACCAATAATAATAAAAGTGTTGATTATAATAAAAGAGTCATCAATATACGAAGACCGGGTGGCGGTTAAATAAATAAGCGTCACCAATATACTTAGAATGAGTGTCGCTTATTTAAGTAAGCGCCACCAATAAATGTTGTCTTATTAGTGTCGATTATTTATAGGAAGAGTCACCCGGATTCAAGCATTAGTGGCGCTTCAAGCAATGAGATACGCCACTCTGAACAAGTACGAGCACAACTCCATTAGGGTTGACGGCTAGCCTTCCCCTCCCACCTTGGAATTTCGACGACACCACCACCACCTCCGCCGTCGCAACTTCAAATCGAGCGATTTCACTTGTAAGGCGGAGTTTGATTCTCTCCAAGACCAGCGGTTTCACTTCAAATTCGATCTCCACCGTTTCAATGTACGTTTCTTCCTCTGTCACGTCGTAATTTTATAGGGCAGAAAGAATAATAAAATTGAGCCTTTGTGAATTAATTGAGTTGGATTGAGTTTAAGGGTTAGCAGCAGTTCACATAAAACACACATACTCTGAATAATTTTCACCACATTAATTTGATTTCTTGGTGATGTTTTATGCAATATCATATCATACTCAGAATAATTTTCTACAATATATTCCTCTTTTGTGATTGTGATTGATATATTATTCTATTTGATTCTTCAAAATGTGCCAATTTCCTTACTTATATAATTTTCTCTCTCCTTAATAATTTATCTATAATGTTGATACAAGGTTTCACGTGTTTGGTATTGGACAGTCTGTTAGATTTAGTATTCAGGTTGAGGTTAAGACAACATCAAAGACATCGGTATGCCACTTATTTTAAATACAATTTTGGTCACAACTTCGTAGGTGTATGTAAACTTTGAATTTGCATATTGAAAGATAAATTGAATTTAATATAGTTTCTAAGACTTAATAGTATGAAAATCCTATAAACATGAAAAAAAGTATTTAATAATCTAGGTGAAAATCTTATATTATACATGCACTAGCTCTATTCATTCTTTTAACACTTCACCAGCAGCAGAAATTTATCATATTTGAAATTTTAATCTATTGAAATTAAGAATTTGTCAGTTTTTTGTTATGTGCAGAGGATTGAATGCAGAGGGCGATGGATTGAGTGATAGGGCGAACTCTAATTCTGGGGAGAAGATGGATAAAAATGAAGTCTTTGGGAAAGCTACCAATGGGTCACAAGCTGAAATCGAGAAGAGAAGAGAATGGGGATGGCTAGCGGGTCAAATCGGACCGGGTTGGAAAGAAAAGGATAGTGATGGGCCTAAGGCAGGGTTCAAGTATTTAGTTGGGCCGAATTAATTGATGTTTGAAGATTATGTTTTAATTTAAGGAGTTAAGGGGTTTTTCTTATTAAGTGGCCCTACCACATTTGGCTATATGTATGATACACGGAGCATGAAAAAACGCAAGCAGTTACATTATTTTCATTGCCTCTTCAAATTTCTCTCTCTTCTAATCTCTCTTTATTCCTCCACAAGTTCTATCTATATGCATACAATTTCATAGCTCTCAAATACAGAAAAAAATACAAAAAATACAGAATAATCCCCAAAATTAATTAAAACATAACAACTGGCACCAGAGCCGATGATCCTCGGTATGACAGAAATCACTCGCTTCAAAAATCTTCAGGAAGCTCAAAAATGCCTCGATCAAGTGCTGCAAAATGAATCCCAGAAACGAGAAGCTTCAGAGCTGAAACTGCAGGAACAAATATCAGATATTAACTCTGAAACACAAGCCCAGATTTTAAACATCAGGTCTGCTATACATGAGCAAACACAGAACCTGACCAGTAAGCTAGAGCATCTCACTACAACCTTGGCCACCCTCCAGATGCAGATCTTGAACCCAGACAGAGTAAAAAATCATAATGTTGGAGAATCCATCTTGGGCAAACCCTTATCTACACCTACATCAGAAACAGTGGTTAGATCAGCCACAACAATAAGGATGAAACCACAAATTGAATATACAAATACTCACACCACCAACCCACTGCCAAAAATTGATTTCCCCCGTTTTGATGGAACACAACCCAGATCATGGATGTTAAAGTGTAATGGTTATTTCAAGTTAGTACCCTTCATGACTGATGCACAGAAAGTTACATTAGTTGATATGCACTTCGAAGGGAAAGCAACCCAGTGGTACCAGAATCTTAGTAGTAATCAGGGTGAATTATCTTGGGCTCAGTTTTTAGACATCATTTCAGCCAGGTTTGAATATCTTAAGGAGACAAAAATCATTGCAGAGTTTAATAAACTCAAACACACAGGGTCTTACATGGATTATGTGGAAAAATTTGAGGAGCTCGAGACATATATGTTGATGCTTAATCAAGGGTATTCAAAGGATTATTTTATAGCCAGTTTTGTCAGTGGATTATCTGAAGATGTGCAAGCTTTCATTACAATGTTTGAACCTACCACACTGCAGCAAGCCATAGATTTGGGCAAAAATCAACTAATTACCCTAGATGGTATCACAAGGAAATTAAAAGGAACTACCAGATATACCAGTTCATCAAACCCTAAGAGTGCATATTCCTCAACCTATGGGAAAACTACTATTACCCACAACTAGAGACCTCCTACCAAACTTTTGACATAAAGTGAGATGGCTTCTAGGACAGAGAAAGGACTTTGTTACAATTGTGATGAAAAATTCATGCCAGACCATAGACGCAAGAGCAGGATTAGCTATATGATTATGGCTGAAGAGGAAGAACTGACCTATTTACAACCTGAGGCTGGGAATTACAGTGATACCCTTGATATCATGGATGAGGTACAGATGTCTATCAATGTAATCTCAGGAGAGTTTGGGGTTACTACTATGAGGGTTTTTAGACAGTTGGGGGAAAACAAATTGCACATATTGATTGACTCAGGTAGCACTCTAAGTTTCATCCAAGAGAGAACATCCAAACAGTTGGGGTGCCACCTCAGCCCAGTAAAACCACTACTTGTTAAGGTGGTAAATGGCCATAAGATGGTGAGTGATCAGTGTGTAAAGGATTTCAGTTGGGAAATGCAAGGTCATCAATTCCATTACCCTTTGAGGGTACTACAGAATGAAGGTTGTGACCTCATTTGGGGGGGTGATTGGCTCAAATCCTGCACACCTGTTGAGTTAGACTATGCCAAAATGACCTTCACAGTTACTTTAAAGGGAAGAAGGGTAAGGATTCAAGCCATGACTTCTACCGTAGAGTGTAAATTCATTTCTGGGCCATCCCTATACAAACTAGTGCATGAGGAAAAATGTTCTCAAATACAGGAGGTTTATGGGGTAACTGCTGCTAAGGCAGAACATGAAACCACTGTTGGCATGGAGACACTATTAGAGAAAGACAATGATGTTTTTGCAGAACCTAAGGGGCTTCCACCAGAGAGGGGAATTGAACATCAAATCATTATTAAACCTGGGAGCATTCCCAAACACCAATATCCATATAGGACAACACATGACCATAAGGAGATAATTGAACAGTTGGTTAAAGACATGTTAGATGTAGGAATTATCCAGGACAGTAAAAGCCCTTTTGCATCTCCAGTGATTTTGGTAACAAAGAAAGATGCAACATGGAGGTTATGTATTGACTACAAATATTTGAATGGTCTTAAAGTCAAACATGACTACCCTATCCCTGTAATTGATGAGTTGTTAGATGAACTACATAGGGCAAGGTACTTCTCCAAAATTGATATAAGGAGTGGATACTTTTAGATCTTAATGAAGCCAGAACACAGGTTCCTAACTGCCTTCAGCACACACAATGGTCATTATGAATTCCTAGTCATGCCATTTGGGCTATGCAATGCTCCTGCCACGTTTCAATCACTGATGAACAAGGTTTTAAGAAAATAGCTCAGGAAGAGTGTCTTGGTGTTTTTTGATGACATCTTGGTGTACAGCAAGAACTGGGGTGACCATTTGAAGCATTTAGAGGGGGTGTTGTTTCTATTGAGGGAAAACCAGTTATATGCTAAGAGTAGCAAGTGCAGTTTTGGAAAGGAAGAGGTGAAGTATCTGGGGCACATTATTTCTAAGGAAGGGGTATCCACTGATCCCCATAAGATAAAAAAGTATGGTCCTATGGCCTACCCCTGAGACAGTAAAACAACTCAGAGGGTTCTTAGGTTTGACTGGGTACTATGTTCATCAAGGGGTATGGGGTATGAGTAGACCCTTGACTAATCTTCTGAGGAAGGATCAGTTTGGGTGGAAGGAAGAGGCACAATTAGCTTTTGAAAATTTGAAACAAGCTATGACAACAGCTCCTGTTTTAGCTTTACCTGATTTTTCAAAAAAGTTTATAGTAGTAACAGATGCAAGTGGAAAGGTGGTGGGTGCTGTGTTGATGCAAGAAGGGAAACCCTTGGCATTTATGAGCAAGATGTTATGCCCCAATAATCAAGCCCTTTCAGTTTGTGAAAGGGAATTCTTGGCAGTACTCATGGTTGTACAAAGGTGGAAACACTATTTACATGGGAATAGGTTTGTAATAAGGACTGATCAACATGCACTCAAATACCTGTTGGGTCAAAAGGTGATGAAACCCATCCAGCAAAAGTGGATGACCAAATTATTAGGTCTGGATTATGAGATACACTACAAAAAGGGGTTGAAGAATAGGGCAGCTGATGCACTGTCAAGGAGGGAACAAGATGAGGACACATGCAGAGGCGGATACAGAAAATCTTTTTTAGTGGGGCACCAACATAATAATATTTTTATTTATTAAAATTATACTCAAAAAATTATCATATTAAATAACAATTATAAAATCTAATAAAGGTTTAAGAAAAACATAATACTATTGTTCTCGCCGAGTTATCATATTTTAAAATCGACTTACAATTARATCATACTAATAATCAAAAACAACTTTTTCTCTAGATATGTAAGTAAAATGATTATGCACTATATTTGATCTCTCATGCTATTATATAATTTTATACCATTGGTATAATAAATCTAYAATTTATAAAATTTAATGATAAATAAGAWCAACAACATCTAAACTCAAATCTCCGTTAAATATCACCAAACAAAACACATCACTTATTCTAAAAAATTAAATATTATGGCTTAAAAAATAAACAACAAAATTAGCTAATGTAAAAATTAATACATTTTTTTTTAAAATTTAAACTATAAGGAACAGTATTATTTTTTATAAATAATAACTATAAATAAATATATATATATATATATAAGTAAAAGATAAAAAAATTTGGGGGGGCCTGTGCTACCCAGGCCCCCAAGTAGATCCGCTTCTGGACACATGCACCACTATCACTACAATTACCCCAGACTGGATGAAGGAGATTGCTCACAGTTACACTGATGATGAGTTGTATGAGAAGGTAATAGCAGCTAAAACTCTAGACCCTACCACTCTCTCAGACTTTACCATCTTGGGTGACCTTGTAATGTATAAGCGCAGGCTGTGTGTGGGGAATAACTAGAACCTTAAGGGAGTAATAATGACAGCTATGCACAACTCAGCTTATGAGGGGCATTGGGTATTGAGGACTCACATGAGAACAAAGAGGGTTTTATATTGGCCTAACATGAAGACATATATTATAAGGTGGGTAAAGGAGTATGAGGTGTGTCAGATGAATAAACCAGATCATGGGGGATATCCATGGTTACTACAACCACTTCCAATCCCTGAACAGGCTTGGAGCCACATTTCCATAGATTTTATTGAAGGATTACCTAAATCACAAGGCAAAGATGTAATTATGGTGGTTGTAGACAGGTTGACAAAATATGCACAATTTTCTTCTCTGTCACACCCTTTCACTGCTCTCACAGTGGCTAACCTATTCCTTGATACTATCTACAAGCTGCATGGATTGCCACTACACATTGTTTCAGATAGGGACAAAATCTTTATCAGCACATTTCGGAAGGAGCTATTTAAAATGATGGGGTTACAGCTGAATATGTCAACTGCATATCACCCCCAAACTGATGGGCAGATTGAGAGAGTCAACCAATGCTTGGAAAATTATCTCAGATGTATGGTGCACCATAATCCAGAAAAATGGGCTAAGTGGCTGACTCTAGCTGAATTTTGGTATAACACTAACTACCATACAAGTTTGAAAACCACCCCTTTTGAGGCACTTTATGGATATATTCCACCAGTGGGGTTAGTAGGGCAATATATGAGCAGCCAAAGTGAGGAGGCTAAACAATTATTGCAACAAACTACTACAAGCACAAAACAGAATGCAGATGTATGCAAACAGGAACAGTCAAGAACGAAATTTTGAAATTGGGGACAAGATTTTTTTTGAAATTACAACCCTTCAGACAGAACTCCATTGCACTCAAGAAAAATCTCAAATTTGATTCTAAATACTACGGGCCTTACACGATTATAGAGAAGATAGGAAAGGTGGCTTACCGTTTGGATCTACCGGAGGAGTCTCGCATACACCCTGTGTTCCATGTCTCCTTGCTTAAACTGAGAGTAGGGCTGAGCGCATCCATCTCCACGGAACTGCCGGCCACCACAAGTGAAGGGGAATTCCACTTAGCGCCGCTTACCGTATTGGATTCACGCACCATCACTAGGAAAGGGGTTGAGATTTTACAGATCTTGGTTTAATGGGTGAACTCCACTCCTAGTGAGGCTACGTGGGAGGATTTGAAATTCATTCAGAAGAAATTCTCGACATTTGATCCTTGGGGTCAAGGATCTGTTAGACGGGGAGGTATTGTTATGTGCAGAGGATTGAATGCAGAGGGCGATAGATTGAGTGATAGGGCGAACCCTAATTCTGGGGAGAAGATGGATGAAAACGAAGTCTTTGGGAAAGCTACCAACGGGTCACAATCTAAAATCGGGAAGAGAAGAGAATGGTGCGGGCTCGCGGGTCAAACCGGACCGGGCTGGAAAGAAAATGATAGTGATGGGCCTAAGGCAGGGTTTAAGTATTTAGTTGGGCCGAATTAATTTATGTTTGAAGCAAGCCCATTTATGTTTTAATTTAAGGAGTTAAGGGGTTTTTCTTATTAAGTGGTCCTACCACATTTGGCTATGTGTATGAAACACGGAGCATGAAAAACACAAGCAGTTACATTATTCTCATTGCCTCTTTAATTTTCTCTCGCTTCTAATCTCTCTTTCTTCCTCCCCAAGTTCTATCTATATTCATACAATTTCATAGCTCTCAAATACAGAAAAAAAAATACAAAAAATATAGAATAATCCCCAAAATTAATTAAAACATAACATTTCTTTTGGCAGGAAGTGATTGTTGGTCCTGAGAATAGGACTACAATATCCAGTGATAAGTTTATGAGAGTGAATCTTATTGATGATTATGTTGGATACACTGATATTCCATCGTTCGATGATTTATACCTCGTTATTCCTAAACAAGTAGCAAGTGGTAATTTTTCTTAATGTTATGATGATTTATATGATTTTTAAGCATTTTCTTCGTGTTATTGAAGGGGCGATCCAGGTCAACCTCAAAATCTGGGAAGCAATTTCTCCATGTAGATGCTTCTATAACGAGTCAGGTTTACGTTAGATGGTTTCGAATGCAACAAATCGGTGTTTGTTATGAGGCTTTTAACGTGCAGCCAGACTTTTGTGCTACCCCACCTTGGAGTTGCTTGTAGAATCAACTCTGGAACTTTTGGAATGTTAGTGAATTCTAATTTTTGTTTTTTATTTAAAACAAAAATTATGTAATGCTTTATATTTGTTATTCTCTTGATTATATGCGTTTGAGTAAATTTGTGAGCATATAATAGTTATTAATGGCGAAAGGCTAAGTAATATGTTATAATATAACTCGTTCGGTATTTTGTTTGCAGACAGATCAGAACCGAGTCAGCCGGAATCAGGTTCCCGTTTATTGTGTGCAAGGAGGGTTTGAAAGGATAGATGAGCTTCCAATTATGTTTTTTTAGGAACTTCAAATCAGGACTCAGGTTTTAATTTTTATTCTCAATTCGAGACATCCGTTTTAAAAATGTATATTATTATTATTATTATTATTATTATTATTATTATTATTATTATTAAATCAAGGCTCACAACAAGATGGGGGACTTTTGTTATCAAACTAAATTTCCAGGGTATTTGTGTAATTAATCTTTATATGTGTTATTATAGTTGAAAACTGGTATGTTTCATAATACGTTCCTAGTGTTTTGGTTTTATGTTTATTTGCTCGGTTGACTTTGGAAAGTGATTGAAAGCATCATTAATATACTTCGCTTTTCTGTAATTTATTTTTTATCCTTAAAACATATTTGAGATTTGATCGCGTTTTAACTATTCGTTAACTTTTTGCAGATACGGGTCTTGCTTTTCAGTTCCCAGAACTAAAGTAGTGATTCTATTGATTTCACTAGTAGTAGCTCGAGCAGTTTCAAATTGTAATGTAGAATATTTTCTAAGTATAATGGATGCTTTTGTTAACATTTGACATTGATTGATTTTAAACTTCAGTTTGTCATGATTAAGTGATGATTTCTCACTACTGCAGAAAGTAGATACAAAGGCAGTTCATCCACGGCGGTTTTTGAAAAACCGCCGTTAAATACTTTTTTACGGCGGTTTTCAAGAAAACCGCCGTTAAATCCTGCATTTAACGGCGGTTTTCACAAAACCGCCGTAGAATCCTACATTCTACGACGGTTTTCTGAAAACCGCCGTAAAAGCTCCTGCATTTAACGGCGGTTTCCATACAACCGACGTAAACAACTAAACATTATAGGGCGGGTATTGTGAACAGCCGTAAGACGCAAACATTCTACGGCGTTTATAGTAGAACCGCCGTAGATACTCACACATTTTTTTGGTGCACTAATACACGGCGGTTTATTAAAACCGCCGTAAAATGTAAAATTAATTTTTTTTTTTAAATTTGGCACACGGGTTCTATCCTTTTGTTTTAACCCCAAATTTCATACGTACACTTAGCCCTATCCACTTGCAKCTCCGAACTTTGAAAGATCCCCAAAATTCCACCTCCGAAATTTGAAASCGGCGATGACTGAAATTGAAATCCTGCAATTCTTCGGATCTATCCTCTTCTTTTTTTCGTTCTAGAGAGAGTAACAGTGGTGAGAGAGGCGTCGGATTTTGTCCTTCCTTCCGCTGTAATTTGGGGCATCCTCTGAAGGTGAATTTTATTTTTTTGACAATAATTGAATTTTCGTACTGCAAATTGAGTACCCATCAAATCTCAACTCATAGTTACTTGTTGGCTTCCATCGATTAAGCCAATATTTGATGAATTRTTAAATCGGTTCTTAGCAAATCTGCAGAATTTTCTTTAAGTTTTTCCAATAAAAAAAAATCATTTTCTCAAAATTGATCTCTCTTATAAAAGATTTCTTAGGTTGTTGGGCCAGCTGGGGGGTTGGGTGTGAGCAAATGTTTCTCGAATATGCGAAGAAGACGATGCAAAGGTACGAAGAATCGAACCTAAATATTAAGAGTTTTAGCCTATCTATGGACAGAAGAGACATCGATATTCGTGTGCTTGACTGCCAAAACACTGAAATTGGGTGCATCTGTAGGTATGAGCCCCGATTAAAGTATTTCTATAATTTCTTTTTTCTTAAACAGAAGTTTATTGCTTTTCATTGTTGTCAACAAGTTTGTCTTGTTATCGTTTCAATAGCGTTTTATATTTCATGTCCTTAATGCTGTGTATATGTACACCTTTTTCCTAAAAAATAGCTCACCACACCGTTTCAAATTTAAATATCTTGGACACAAGTGAAATTCACGTGGAATCCATGAGTAACCRTYTTGTAATTTWCTTTTGTTTYGTTCATATTTGATTTMCTTTWTTATTTTTCCCATCAAAATCTGTAATCAATTGCTTATGAGTTTATTGGAGTGCTCCTACCCCTTCCCCCCACTGTTTCTCCTCAAATTTGTGGACCTCTTAAGCATTTTATTGGCCTTTGCCCAGGTATTGCCATATTTGAACTATCTGTTCTGCAATTGGTTTTAATAATGACTCTTGTGATGTTTTCTTGGTGAGTAATGAGTATCATATTTATTCTGTCTTTTAATTCAATTTTCCCTCAGCTATTTGCTAATATTATTATTGCTTTTTTTTTTTAATTCTGGTGGTTTTGAGAAATAAGGGAATTTGAGAATCCATGAATTGTATGGCTATTTGTTGTTCTAGTAGTCAATGGATCCGTTCTTGGATTTATTTGATTGATTAAACAAGTTTATGAGATTGTGGAGATTGTACTTTCTGCTTTGCATGTGTGCTTTTGACAATAATAATTCGTGCCCTTATCTCAATTATGTGCAATATTTCACCTCAAGTATAAGTTTAGTTCGAACTGAACCTATTTTAGTGTTTATGTTGTAATTTCTTATTGGGTTTCTTGATTCCACAGTTTTTTCTCTCTATTTATCTACTTTTTGTGTCTATGTTGATGTCATTCATCAAAAAGAGGGGAAAAAGAATGACTATGCTAATAAATAGAATGTGTATAAATAGCTAAATCAAACAATTTCTAACATGGATGTCTATTTGTTGGGAGTGTTTACAAACACTTKTGCTTTTTGTAGGAAGTGATTTATTGATGTGAAAGGGTCGAGTAATTGAGAATCAGAAGTTGGTTTATTTGTCTATAGAAGCTGATAATTGATTAAGAGAGGGTGTTTGATTGATAAGTTGTTACAGCTATCAGAGGAGCAATTTTACTGCTTGCCCTTTTGGTATTTCTTGGAAATATTATGATGTGGATTATTATGCCGACCGATACTTATTACAATGACTGGCTGCTTCATATTCTTGCAGCTACAAATTCAACTTTCTTTGGAATACAAGGTTGTTTTATAATTCTTACTCTTTTTATGTTGTTGTTGTTTGTTTGAAGTGTTTCAAATATTTGTGTTGTTTGATTGTATTTCTGCATGAAAAATCTTAACAGGTCCAATAATGCTGGATCTCACATTTCCCATTTTGTTCATTGCTATTTTGGGATGTTTATATCTGCATTTGGGAAAGAAAAAAACAAATAATGTCACAACAAAAAGGTATTACATATATATCTCCTATATATATTATTTCAATAATTATGAATAATCAACTTCTTTTTTTTTAATTTCTGGCTAACTTATAGTTATTTTTGGATGCATGTTTGGTGAAATTAATGAAAAATAGCAAATGGGCTATCCGTTTTAATGATACCTCACCCCAAAACCTCCACCCAATCTTGTACCTAAGGTATATTTTTCTCGAAACCTCAAATATACCTCCCATTGGAAATGCCCGAATGAAGTGTGACCTTATATCCAGTCTTTTCCATTCGAAACCAACTCTACTATATATGCTAAGGTGAAACAATTCACTTGGAAATGTTTAACATTCACGGCCCGAATGCCCGAATGAAGTGTGACCTTATATCCAGTCTTTTCCATTCGAAACCAGCTCTACTGTATATGCTAAGGTGAAACAATTCACTTGGAAATGTTTAACATTCACGTCCCGAAGTTCTATCAGGTTGACGATTTGTATTTCGAGCTCAGAATGTCCCTTTTTCTCTTTACGGTGCGTTACTTTGTGAACGGGCCCACGAAATTCTATCATCAAGTAATCGTAACTTTTACACAACTGGTATTTTTTTATTTTGTTTTTATTAACTTCTTGTTCTTCATCGTAGATATGGTTCAATCTGCCACTCTTTTCCGAAAAGCAGCTGGAGTTTATAATTATTTATCGCATGAAATTCTTATTAATCTAAATTTGATAAAAGAAAGGCCACCAGAAGCTATGCATAGTGTTTCTTCTATTATGATTCTTGTTTGCTTGGCGGAGGCCCAGGTGTGTGTAAATTATTTTATGATTTGATGTAATTTAGCCAATAATTTTATTTTATTTTTTTAATAATATTCTTTTGCTTCATTTTTTGAGATTGTATAGGCTGTAACTGCAAGGAAAGCAGAAGAAAATGGTAATAGAGGAGGGCTTTTAGCGAAATTGCACTGTGGTGTTAAAGAGTTTCTTGTTGAAGCTATTAATATCTTGCAAGTTGCGACTAAAGAATGCAAAGATATTTCATCCCGCTTTTTGTTATGTGTGTTCTTTGAATTAACACTTTACTTTTTCTTAAACATGTGAAATGACAAGCAGCAAGTTTTTGTTTTGTTTAGCATTTATACACTTTTAGCCTTAACAATTTTCCTATCTTTTGCTAAGGAGTTTTTGCAAATTACTTGAAAAAAGTGACTGTTAGCTTACGAAACCACAGAAAAAGGAAAAAGAAGAAAAACAGTTTTTAGTGTTTACTGATTTTGCATAATTCAATCAAAATTATTTGCTTAATTTGTGTGTGTACTTTTTGTTCTCTATCAGTGCTCGGTTTAGCGTCATGTTTGCTGCGACTGTTAACGGGTGTTTTTCGGTGGATCTGCCAACGGCTGTGGGCTGAGCGTCATGTTTGCTGTGAGTTTAAGGCCAAACGAGGAGATCTGAGCGGGCATCTCTTGTACCCCTTCCTTCATTTGCGTTTGTTGCAGCTTCTTTCTACTGCTTCTAAGGATAAGATGGTAATGTACTTCTACACACTTCTCCTAGAGTTCTTACGCCGGAAAGGTCTCTCATTTCTGTTTGTTTATCTATGTGTCTGTCCGTTGCTTTTGAATGTAGATTGTAGACCACAATTCAAGATTTTTTTTGTATCTTTGTATTATTTGAATTTCATTTTTCATTTTTCATTTTGTTATTTTGATTCGAGTCGATGATGGGAGAAAATGGAAAACTTTTGTTTTATTTGAAGTAGTAGCTCAGTGTTTTATAACAAGAAAGATTTGTTTTTTATTCTTTTCCTGAAATTGGTTAGCTGCTAAAGTATCACTATTTGTGGAATATGTGCAGAGTTTGAAGAGGAAGAACCAAAAGCCATTCTATGAAGCTTTACAGAAAGCCAAAGAAGGTAGCTTTAATCTGTTTGTCATGAATGAAAAAGGCCTATTTTGTTTTTCTTTTTTGTTTGTTAATTCCTTCACGGTGGCGAATCAAGAATCGATTCTTGTGTATTTCTTTTCTTTCAACACTTTAGAATATTTGAACCGATTCTTGTGTATTTCGTAGTTCTTTTATTTTACATGGTTTGTTTTCTGTTAATAGAACCGAGTATGGATTATGGTATTTACAGGCTGCCCCTCGGCTGTCGGGCCCGCGGGAAGGTTGACGAAACAGAGAGTTAAAGTTGAGAAGGTTGCCAAGGAGAAGCTTGGCGCCCAGCTTGACATTATCGCTCCTATTAAGTACTAAAATTCATCAATAGATAGATTTGAAGTGATAACTTCTTGTGTTGGTTGTAATTTGAATTATTTAATTGTAGAGTGATAAACATTTTGAAAAGTTATATAAAAATAATGAATCTCAAAAAATTGGTGCACTTGCTTTCATTTTTTTTT
>BMAC01000648.1:164029-185635 GCA_014905375.1 Phtheirospermum japonicum | reverse complement strand
CACCTAAAGTTGTAAATTATATTTATAAATAATTATATTATAATTGTATATTACTATTTAAAAGTGCATTACAATTATATTATATGTAATAAAAATTATATATATTGAATTAATATAGTAATATATTTAGACAATAAAATGTTAAACTAAAAAATAAAATTTCAGAATTTGTTATTATTATTAAATAAATATGCATTCTATATTAAATACTTTATTTAAAAGAAATTATATGGAATCACAAAATATACTTATTGATAGATAATTTTATTTATTAATTTTAATTTAACCTTTTAAAATTAAAATACCCAGGGACATGATTTTACCTCGGTAATATCTAGTTTCAAACCCTTGAATTTTATTAGTTTCTTATTTTAATTTTTAAAATTATTGAGGTCTTCCGTATTTCTATTTTTTCTAAAAAAAAATAATAATAATAAAATAACAAAAATGTAATTATTGAATATTTAGTATTTTCTTGATTCTAAAATAAGGAAAACAATCATATGGTATCTTTAAAAAAAATAATGAACTTTAATTATTTTATTTAGTATTAGATTTAATGCTATTACTATATTTTAATTTTTTTTAAGAAATTAAAACTACCAAGGACAAAAAATGCTCTTGGTTTGTTTATGGTTTTTAAAAATATTAAAATATGTTATTAACGATTAATTAATATTTTCTTGTGATTATAAACAAGAAAAACAACCACATGGTATCTTAAAAAAAATAATGAGATTAAATTTATTTTATTTATTATTATAATATTATATTTTCTTGATTAATCTTTTTGAATAAAAATACCAAGGGGACCGATGGCAAAAAATTGATCAAAAATTAAAATAATCTAAAAATATTATTAACGATCAATTTTTTTATTTTTTTATGATTTTAGAACAAATAAAACAACCGCATGATATCTTTAAAACGTAATGAAATTAAACTTATATTATTCAGTATCAATAATAATGATATTATATACTTTTTTAATTATCGAGGAAAACAAAAATACTGAGGGCATTGTTTGCCCACGGTACTTACTAAGGGCAAAAAATGCCATTGGTTTTTATTATATTTTTATAAATAAATTAAAATAATCAAAAAAAAATATTATTAACAACTAATTAGTATATTTTTAGATTACTTAAACCTAAATTCAAATAAAATTGCAAGGGGGCAGTTCTTCCTGCTAAGGCGTTTTTGGAGCTTAAACATGAAAAATAACCACATGGTGTCTTGAAAAAATATAATGAGATTAAGTCTATTTTATTTAGTATTCTAATAATGATGTTATATTTTCTTTTATTTATTTCTTGATTTAATAATTTTATTTTTAAAAATAAAATTACCGAGGGCATTGCCCTCGGTACTTATTGGAAATATTCCATAGATATTACCAAGGGTAAAAAGGGCCCTCAGGTTTTTATACTTTTAACCAAAAAATTTATTAATGATCATTTATTGTTTTTTGTGATTCTAAAACAGGAGAAACAACCACATGGTATCTTTAGAAAATAATCAGGCTAAAATTATTATTATTATTTTTTTTAATAAGTTGGGTCAAGTGGTTGGAAAGTAGAAGATAAATCTCAAATAACTTGAGAGGTCTAGGGTTCGAACCCTTGTCAACACCCTTATAAAGGGTTAGCGATACCACTTGAGCTACAAGCTCGTGGTTTAAATTTATTTTATTTAATATAATAATTATTTTCTTTTTTTGATTTTTTTTAAAAAATTGAAAATATATAAAAAAATATTATTGATGATCAATTAGTATTTTTTGTGATTCTAAAATAAGTAAAACAACTAGTACCTTTAAAAATAATGATATTAAATTTATTTTATTGAGTATTAATAATTCGCTATTTTGTTGTAGTGTCGGCTCATTTGCAGTAGTCCTATGACCAGTCAATATAAAATCAAAAATCAAACCATTGATGATTAATATTTGTCACATACATTGACGCCGATACACCCAGGGATAAATCTTCGGTATTTTCCTCGCAAACCATCGATAAATCTTTCGGTAATATCGGGTGTAAATATCCCCTCCACGCTAATCCTTTATTTTTTTTTAATGTCGACTCATTTGCAGTTCTAGCTATGACTGATCGATGATTAATCACTCAATATAAAATCAAAAATCAAACCATACATACTTAACCCTAGGATAGAATTTTCTAAACTCTTCATATAAAAATAATAATAAATCGGTGGAACTAGAATTATTGGGCTATTTTTAAAAAACATGTCATGTTTTTTGTTTTTCCTATAACTAATTATTTATTTATTTCCTTTTTAAAATTAATAAAACCATGAACCCATTATGCATCGAACCCGTTTATGTTGTTTTAGGTTTGTGTCGGGAGGCGCGTCGAGTTCCAAATTTGTCACCCCTGGGGAAATTTTATAAGAGGGCCAGATTTAATGAAATGGTGTCATAATAAGCCTGAATTTTAAGTTCTCTCAATTGAAGGCTCTAATTTTCAAAAAGTTTCAATGGAGGGCTCATATTAACATTTCGATTCCCACTTGAAGGCCTAATTTTAAAAAAGTCTCAATTGAGGGCTCATATTTACATTTTGATTCTCACTTGAAGGCCTCTGTTAACCTTGGTTAAGTAAAACGATGATGGCACAACTAATTCCAAAAGCTTGCAATTTTTATCTTTTTTTTTTCATGAACTTATATTTGTCAAATACCATCGATAAATAAATAAATAAATAATTTAACCTTGGTTTGGGATGAATTGACACGTCAACACACTTACATAACTATGATTTATCTCGTATTCATAGCAACTAGTTTAATGGAGTACTTTTTTAGATTTTTTAAAATTCATTTATTGATGGTATTTGGCAATATAAAGTCCATGAAAAAAAAAGAAGATAAGAATTGCAGGCTTTTGGGATTAATTGTGTCATCATCGTTTTACTCAACGAGGGTTAACAGAGGCCTTCAAGTGAGAAGCAAAATGTAAATATGAGTTTTCAATTAAATTTTTTTGAAAATTAGGCCTTCAAGTGAGAATCAAAATGTAAATATGAGCCCCCATTAAAAACTTTTGAAAATTAGAGTATTCAATTCAGAGAACTTAAAATTTAGGCCTTATTATAACACAATTTCGTTAAATCAGGTCCTCCTATGGAATTCTCCCTCACCTCGTTGGGCCAGCTAATGGATGGGAAATACATTACAAGCCCAATTAAATAAATTCGAGCCTACTTGGTGTGGATTGTTGGCCTTCGGATTCAAGCCAACGAATATTAACCGCAAAGCGTCTTTTTTTGGCTATATATAAATACCGACGAGATATATTGTTATTATATTTTTATTATTATTATTATAAGTACGCTCCCATTACGCTGTGCCCTGACTCCTGACAAATTAGGGTTGGATCATTTGATTTTTTTAAAATCTTTGAGGTGCGTATGACCTGTGTTCGCATTTAAGATTTTTTTTCTTTACCGGTGATTTTTTTGAATTTCGCTTTTGTTGTTGCTTTAATTTGTTGCGATGATTCGCACGGGCGTTTATGTTGACGCCACAGTTGAATTGTTTCTGTTTTCTGTTTTTGTTTTCGTTCTCATAATTTTGTGTAGAATTATTAGTTTTGTAGCTGAATTTATCTTTTCTGTTGAATTTCTTCAAGGAAATTATGCGCAGTCATAGACATCTTTGATTTAGAACCAGCGTTGTGAATTCATTTTTGGGAATTAGTTCAATTGAAGCAAGATCCACTAATAATTGGATTTATTTGCCCGTAATATTTTTAACCATTAATTTGTTTTTCTCCCCAGTTTGATTTTGAAGATAAAGATGCCTCGTTATGAAGAAAGTACTCGCCTTTATGTTGGCCACTTGTCTTCAAGGACCCGTTCTCGAGATTTGGAGCACATTTTCAGTAGATATGGAAGGTATGTTAAAGATTTGAAATTTCTTGTTTAATGGGTTTAATTTCTCAAATATAGTTTAAATGTATCTCTTCTTCAACCATTGGCATGGTGGGAAATAGAAACTGAAATGGCTTTAGATGCATCCTTTTCTCCTCCTACCTCAAATATATGTAGTGCTAACCTAATATTATCTTTTTGGTCTCATGTTCCACTTGAGTTGAGCTCGATTCTGCACGAGACATCCTCATCTGATGTTCTTAGCATTCTTGAATGGTTGTTCCCTCTTTGTGGTTTTCCAAGGAGTGTTGTTTTTCTTTTTACCTGCCAGTTAAAAACCCAAGTACTTTGGGTGCGTGGTTTTTACTTGGACTGTTCTAAAAATCGGGCTAGCCGGCCTCCGGAGCTACGATTTTGGGCAAATCGACCCTTCTAGGTGCCCGGGCAATTAGGCGGTGCCTAGGTGCCTTTTTTAAAAATAAAATATATATATAACACGGTTTTTGCTTTTTTTTTTTTAATGGAATATGTCAATTTCGGAGTGGGAATAATTAATAAAATCTTATATAATTAAAGCTGTTTGGAATATAAACATACATTGAGTATTTGTTGAACTATTTCGATTTACATCATTTTTGAATTATTATATATATATCAGATAGTAGATTGTATAAATATGTACTACGAGAAATCTATACGAAATTGTTAATATATCCTAGGCCCAGCCCATCACCCGACTAGCGCCTAGCGATTTTTAGAACATTGCTCAATTGGGTATCTTTATCATGTAATTTTGAGGGGGAATAGTGTGCTCTAGGTGCCAACCGAATTTAATATGAACGATTCTGTTGAAGGTTTGTGAGCCTTTGCCTGATCTGGTGGTCAATGGTGGGAGGGTGTGGACTTGCCTAACCTGGTGGTCAATGGTGGCAAATTGTTAGAAGCTTTTGGCGATTCTTTCTATGTTGTCTTTACGTGTTTTATGGAATTTGGAACAATCAAAACTGGTGTTTAGTTCGTCCTGACTTGACTTGTGGGTACCAAAACTCCAGTGTACGTGTTAGTATTTATGACGGCCTCTCTCTTACTGTTTCTAACAACCATTTACGCAGAGTACGAGACGTGGATATGAAGAGAGACTATGCCTTCATTGTATGCATTTCTATATTCTCAGTTTATCTCATACTTTCATCTCGAGGGAAAAGCTTTGACTTTTTCGTATACCGTGTTATTTATATTCTTTATAGGAATTTAGTGATAGTCGGGATGCTGACGATGCAAGACACAAATTGGACGGGAAAGACGTTGACGGACGCCGTATCACTGTGGAATTTGCCAGGGGAGTAAGTATCTTTTCTTGCTTTTTTATGCTTAACCAGGCCACCCGAACCGAATCCCATTTCTATGCCTAATTGCACTGGGCCGCAATACACCCGGTTCATTTCGGGCCTGTATAATGTTGCCCGAACAAACCCTGTCCTTGGGCCGGGCCAGAAATTGCCACTTCTGCATGTGCATTATGTTGAGGATTCAATACTTTGGTTTTTTGAATTAATATTTTTCTTTAATTCTGCTGTTGCGTGATATTGGTAATTAGGTTCCACGGGGACCTGGAGGGATTCGGGAATATGGTGGCGGAGCCCCTGCTCCGGGATCCGGGCGCTGTTTCAATTGTGGTATTGAGGGCCACTGGGCCCGTGATTGCAAGGCTGGAGACTTGAAGAACAAGTGTTATCGCTGTGGGGATAGAGGCCACGTTGAAAAGAATTGCCGGAACAGTCCTAAGAAGCCGAGGTAGATTTATTTTCGATCAAGCTATAATAGCTTGTTATCCATTATGTTTTTTTACATGTGCAAATTTTGTTTGCAAGTGTTCGTGTATTATGCTTGCATTGATGAATGCACTGCCTTTTTCTTATTTTATTGATTTTAAAAAATATCACCTTCGTACGTGGTTTTCAATTTTTTGTTCAGTCACAGACGTGGACGGAGTTACTCACGCTCACCTGTGAGGTCTTATTCTCCTCGTCGCGGTAGGACTAGGAGTCGAAGCCTCAGCCGAAGTCGCAGTTACAGGTGAGGGTCCCTTTTTTTGTTTTTGATTAATTGCAAAAACTACCTTGAGGTTTAGCCTATTTACAAAAAAGGAGAAACAAATGTTTAGGGGGCACTTGTTACTTTGAAAAACTAGAATGAACCTCAGGGGTAGTTTTTGTAATCGCCTTTTTTAAGTAATTGATATTTTTTGGTCTGACATGACAAGTCTCCTAAAACAATCTTAAAAAAAAAGTACAATTTTGAAACTTAAAAAACCTAATCAACAATACAACACCAAAAACTAGAAAAAGTTGATGAAAATTCGGAAAACAAAAACAATTTGGGCTGACACAAGTTTCTAAATTATGTTGGAATGTGATTGAACTCGTTTCAAATTCTCACTCTTTCTCGCTTGGTTTCATGTTGTTTATAGCCGTTCAAGGTCTCCCGTTAGAAGGGGCAGAGACATTGAGTACGAGAGGCGATCAAGGAGTCCTCAACACCGAAGCTCTAAGCTGAAGAGACGTACTTCGCCCTCAGAGACAAAAAAGCGCAGTCTAACACCTGTTGCCGACAACAACAACAACGATAGCCCAAAGGACACTAGCCGAAGCCCCAGTGTAGGCAAAAAGGTGGGACCCGATGAAAATAACGTGGGCTATCCCAACAGCAGCGAGTCCCCTACCCGTGTCGGCGATGATGAAAACGAGGTGGTGGGCCATCCGAGGGGGAGTGAGTCTCCTGGCCGCGGTGTTGATGAGAATGATGCTGGCTATCCGAGGAGCAGTGAGTCTCCTTAAAAGTTAAAACATACGCAAGAAATCGAAAATGCGGTTAGGATATTTTAATGTTGATTTTGTTGTTGGGAGTGTACTAGATTTTTGTCTCTGGCTTCGGATTTTCTAGGGATGGTTTTTGCTGTGTATGGATTTTAATATATGTGCTGCCTAAAATTCTCATTAATGTATGATTGAACAATATAAAACATTGTGTTGGCAAGTAGGCCTTTAAAAAAATGGAATCAAATCAAGAGGTAGGTTTGAATTGAATTTGTTTCTCAGAATTGAAATACACTTTGAATAATAAAGGAGTAGTTATATTTCCGAGATTCTATAAGATCATGCTTAATAGTTAAAAGGTCTGTTAAGTTTCGTTGTAACTCGCCCCTTATGAGGTGGTTTCGGGCTTCAGTTTATGCACCATTATGTTGAGTTTGTAATATGAGAGATTTTAGTTTTATTACTCCAAAACCGAAGGTTTATCCGTATTTTCTACCTTTTTCTATAATAATTGTTGGTCACTTTTCTAAAAGAAAATAGTACTTTTTTGATAGATGTTCATCACCTTTTACCCAGGTTAATCACATTTTTTCTATAAATATCAATAACCTAAAATTAAACTAAAATGTGGTCATATATCAATTTTTATATTCTTTTGTTTTCAGTGGAGGTAGAGGCTCATATTTTTGTATTAGTTTTCCAATAAATTTTCATCGTTTTACTTCTAAATGTCCATAATTATCGGTCTATTATGCAAAAGTTCATAATATTTCATCAACCTTCGAGGGTATGTACCAATCTATGATTCACGCACAATAATTGTGATTTTTCTGTCATGTTGTCTTTTATTTTATGTTATAATATATGTGTTATAATCGTGTTCTTGTATTGTGTTTTGTGTTCAATTTTTGTGTCGGTGCAACCTATAATTCTATATACATCCGGTATAAGTAATAAACTTGTCGACAAAAGACACTCAATATAAATATTGGAATGTGGTGTAATTATAAATTATTGAGTCAAATTTAAAATTTATCAAAAAAGAAAAAAGAAAAAAAGGCCAATTTTGTTGACACCGAGACTTTTGCTAACTGCACCCGATTCTCAATACACCCATATAATTTTGGGAAAATTCCCATTTGATGACAAATCCAAACATCCACTATTAATTTTCCGATGATCTAATTTAACGGGTTAAGAATTTCATACTAATTTGATAATTTTATACTAATTTGGTAATTTTACTGATGTTAATGAATATAATTGAGTTTTATTTCATAAAATTTAATTCCATACTCCCTTCTTATAGATTTTCATACACCTACTTCTATCTTGCACAATTTTTAACTACATTCCTTTTCCAAAAAAAAAAAAAAATGAAAATGAAAAAGAAAAAAAATTGAGCTGCATCATCAGACGTGAGAAAGCAGCGACCATTTCTTCATAGTAAGACCACGAGATTGACGAGTCATCCTGAGTGCCATCCACCGAAAGTCGTCGGCTTCCTCGACCACCTTTTCTTGTGTTTTTATTTTTAAAATCATATATTTTGTGTTTAATTTGATATTTTATATGATAAAATTTAAATTATATTGTTTATAGATTGAAAATATGTTGTTATTAATATGAAAAATAAAGGTTGCGATGTCAATTTTGATTTTTTGAATTTGCAATTTATCAATATTGGAAGAAATTTGCTCACGATTTTGGCCCAAATCTATTTAACAAATATCAATCAATATTCTGAAGTGTGAATAATTGAAAAAAAAATTTAATATGTTATATTATATGTTATTGGGTGTGTGTAATATTTTTTTTTAAATGGATATGTTTAACAATTGAAATGAAAAATAATGTGTTAAAATTATGTAAGAATATATGTAATATTTTATTGAATGATATGATATTTTGACCTAAAACACTGCAGTATCATTATTGGATCTGGCGGCCCGAATTATAATAATTCAGCATAGGCCTTAAGATCTGAACTCTCGCTTATGGGCCTGTAAAATGCGGCAATCAGTATTATTATTGGACCCATTGGGCCCAAGTCAAAGATTTATCTTTCTCAACCTAATCTTATTGTTTCTCGGCCATTAGAAATTTCAGTCCAACATTTTCATTTGCTTGAATGTTACCCGCGGCGATGGTTGTCCGGTGTCCGCCGTGCTTCGCGGCGGCGAAGAGGACACCACCCTCTCAGCCTTCAAAAAAAACCCAACGCCAAAACTCCACCCAAGGGTTTGGCGGCAAGAAAAAGGATCCTGTGTGGCAGTGCATACAGAATTGCGGTGCGTGTTGCAAGCTCGATAAGGGACCCACTTTTCCTAGCGCTGAAGAAATCTTTGATGAACCTTCTGATATCGAGGTTTAATTCCACAGTGCTTAGTAAGAATATGTGTATGTATTGTGTATTGCGTTGTTTATTTAAAAAAAACAAACAAACATTTTTTTGGTACCCATTTTTTCATTCATTTCGAGCCCATCCCACTGAAGTTATGATTTTAGTGATGTGTATTGTGTATTGTGTATTGCCTTTTTTTTTAAAATGATTTTTTTTTAATACCCATTTCGATAATTTTTTTTTTTTAATGTTCAATCCAACTAGTTTCTGAACTTAATATATAATTATGTGAACTTTTAACAGAATATTATGTATATATTAGCATAAAAGAATTGTATTAGAATATTGTATGTATAATCCAAGAATTTGTTTCAGCTATACAAAAGCTTGGTTGGTGAAGATGGGTGGTGCATACACTATGATAAGAGCTCAAGAAAATGTTCCATTTATGAAGGTGAATCCCATTGTTTCTTTTCGATATTCTTATTTAATTTTCTCATCTTTCCCAGTGTTTTAGCCTATAATTTTCTTTCATGTTTTTCATTTCTAGAGCGTCCTTATTTTTGCCGAGTTGAGCCAGAGGTTTTTGATACATTATATGGGATTGACAAGAAAAAATTCAACAAGGAGGCTTGCAGGTTTCTAGACCTAACATTTCTCTTTCTTTTGAACTCACCTTTTTGGTGTTTTATGACAAGGAAATACCATTGTGGATGTTTTTTTTTAACTTCAGTTTCTATATTAACACCTATCTTGAACTTCAGTTGCTGTGTAGATACAATTAAAGCTGTTTATGGATCACAGTCAGAAGAGCTGGAAAAGTTCAATTATGCTATATGGAGCACCAGTTTGAAATGATGAATCTTGAAGGTGCATTTCAATTCAGGGTTAATTACAAAAACTACCCTCAGGTTTACCCTAATTTTAAAAAAAAACAGCTATCTATCAAAATCACAAATTCAAGAAGGGGGTATTTGTACTAGGGGTATGTTTTGGTTTGCTATATATATGTTATCTAATAATTTCCAAAGTCGGAGGATGGGATGACTCGGTACAGTACAGCATAGACCGGAAAACTGAACAGAGAATTGTGGCTACACATTTCGTGCACATGTTCCTAGTACAACGGTTAACATCATCGTTTTGTGACATCGGCCTTGGATTTATCGACAAGAAGAGAAATTCGAAGATACATACTCAAAGAATGACGATTTATGGATCTTGTATTAATTAATTTAGCCTTTTTTTTTCTTCTATTAAAAGCCGGGAATGATTTTAGTACGGAAGATTTTTTTTTACCACTATTATTGTATTATTTATTTATGTAGTTATTATTATTATTTGGAATTCGTAACAGGACTTGCAATTTCTTGAAATGTAAATTTCTATAATATTAGATATATATCTCTATTCGTTCTCCAAAAACCTATTCATGTATGAATCGTCAAAAAAAGGCCATGACCAAGTTAAGTATAATCCGTCTGCGAAAACTGAGTATTCGGACCTATTTTTCTATTCCCTGTATGAATTTGTCCCTCTATAGTTGTGTGATATCTTCAATTTACATAAAAACAAACAGACACAAGAACCTGAGTGTAATTGAGTCGATTAAATTGCATGGCTAAGAGGGCCGATACCTAACTCGTCTTCAACGTCGTCAGTTTCTTCAAACAGTTTGAGGAAACGAGCCTGCTGTTGCTGCCTCTTTCTTTTCTGCCAGTACTTGCAAATACTTACCAACCCGGCAATAAACACGGCCGAGACTACAACAGTGATAGCCGCAATTATCGCCCAATGCAGCTGATTTGACTCGGGTTTTGTGTTGGTTTTTGGTTCGTTTTTTGTTTTATTGGAATGATCTGAAGCTGGCAAAAAACAAGACAACACACAATCAACATTTCTTTTCACTCGGATGTGTGTATGCGTTCACTAATACAATCTAATGCATGTTACTACCAAACGTACTCTTGAGGTTTGACCTAATTAAAAAAACACCAGCTAACTTTCAAAATCACAAAAAAACACTCCTAAGATTTTGTTGTCTTTCATTTATCCCTTCAAAAGATCTTTTTAATCTGCCTTCACATTTAGAAAAATAATCCCTCCGTCCCACAACAATAGTTGACTTCCATTTTCTCAAAGACTAAGAAATGGCAGTTATTACGTTTGAAGCATTAAATTTTACCTACATTTTCCTATTATACTCTTATGTTGATACCGATAGCTCGTTAAATTGATTAAAACTAGTTGATACCAAGGTACATTAAAAATGGGGATGCAAGTGAATAAAAAATGTACACGTTTATGGAAAGTGGGCTATATCTTGAAACAAAGAAAAACTCAAAAAAGAAAGTGGGCTATCTTTGTGGGACTGATGGAGTACTACAGTCAAATTAGGGGTATTTTTGTATTTTTATTTATTTTTGTTTTGGTAACTAAGACAAACTTCAAGGGTAATTTTGTAATTATACCAAAAAGATGAAGTTAATTTTTCAAAATTACAAGCACACCCATAATATCATGAAAACCTCCTTGAGGTTCATATTTGCTTAACAAACTCGCTCATCAAAAGGTGCAATAGTGGAATAGAAATCAATATTAGGTGTATAACTATAATTTCGAAAGATAGCCAAGTCTTTCTGTAATGAGACTGAACCTCTAAACATTTTCTACAATTAACCCCACAAACATATTACGAACACACACATAACAAGCTCCTTTAGAAAAGCATCTGAAAACAAAATTATTACTGATCAGATGAAAAAACCTCGAGCAATATCTGGAAATGCTGAACGATAATTTCATTCGAATTTTCCAGAAATTAGCGAAAAATAAAACAAACAATTTGAAAAATACTCAATATCTACAACTCGATTAGGTGTTTTCTCTATATAAATAATTGAGACCACATTTATTGTTAAAAAAAAAAAAGAGAGAAAAAAAAAAGGAAAAGGTGTTTTCTCAAAATGTCCTAAACCAAACGAACGAACCAAAAGGTGATGAGAAGGATAAAAGAAAGGCTCACCTTGTCCTCCTAAGGAAACACAGTCCGGACATAGAAACGTGGCATTGAATTCTGTGTCTTTGAAATGAAAATATTTTCCGTCAGACGTGAAATCAGACGGACATAATTCCCATTCATCAAATTCGTCTGTTTTGAGAGCATCCTTTTCATAGACCCCACAACGCTTGCACTTTTTATCGTGGATTTGTGTCAGTGGCTGTGATGAACACGAGAAAATATATACATATCACATCTGAGGTTAAATATTCCCCATAAACCCAGGAACACAGTAACAATAAATGACAGAGAACATTTTTAATTACGATCACTTTAGTAACTTTGACTTCCCTTCAGAAATACAAAATCGTACAAATTTTGAGCCATCAGTCATAAATGTGATTCAAAAGAATTTTTACATCTAGAACCATTAGAGATATTATTTTTTCTTAAAAAACAAAAACAAAAAAACAAACATGATCGTAAAACACGCACCTGCCAAGATTCTTCGCCTTTGAAGGTATACAAAACATTTTTAGCTTTCACGTCTGGTAACATTATCTTATCTTCCCCTTTACACTGAAAGTAAACTGCCGGTTTGGATAGAATCCATTCATGGGTGTTGAATATCTCCATAGAATCGAGTGTAACATCTGCAGCCATTATTAAAACTGCAGGCCGAAAAAAGAAAGGAGTAAAATTACCAATACTCAACCAAATAACATGAACCAGTAGTGAACTATTATAGTTGGTCATTTTTTTTTTCCTTTTTAACAATAACTGCCAATAAAACCTTATTTCCCCCCTTTACTTTTTTTCTCTTATGCCCGAGCCAACAACAACAAAATAAAAATAAAAAATAAAAAAATTCATCTCTCACAAATCGAATTCATTCATCATCCATGCTATTTTCACCCATAACATGCCAAAATAAACTATAAACACTTTATTTATTTAACCAGAAAATCTTTATAAATCCTCTGCTCATGCTGTGTTGCTAATTTGCTATTTACAATAAAATCTAATTAACCATTTTTGCAAGATAAATTGAATCAGGTAAAACAATCGCATGAAAAACTAATTTACACATCAATCAGTCAATCAATGAGCTGAATCGGAAAAATCATTTACCTGGAGAACAGCTGAGAAGAATCGTGCATGACAACAAAACTAGAAATGGAACCCTTGCTCCCAACCGACGTCGTATCATTTCACCGCTTATCCTCGCTGCCCCCATGGCGATCAATAAGTATAGATCAGAAAATATTATCAGTTCTAATTGATCGGATTCAGGGCTTCTGGATTTTGTTTTTTATATTTTATTCTTTACTTTTTTTTAAAATTTATTTATTTTTATTTTGACGTCGATAAGCTGGCGTGAACAGAGAGCAACTGGGGAGAGAGAAGAAAACCCTGGTCGTTTAAGGTTGTGCGCCTCGCATACAATGTTGTACCGTGGGAGGATTCAGTTGGAAGTTGGTTATCCAATAAGGACCTTTTTTTAATCAATAAACATATTTATTCCATGTATTATTGGACCTTCTCAGCACCATTTTTTAATTAATAAAAATTAAATTTAAATTTTTCATATTAAAAAATCAACGATTATAAATGCAAGCAGAGGAGACGAGAGCATGGTGTGTGAAGGCATTGTAGCCATTTTCTAACTAGAAAAAAGATTTGAATTCAAATCTAGTGGAAAATGGTTGCACTGTTGAATAGAATTTATAATTCAATAAAGACAATTCTTAACACCAATTAATATATTACTGGACAATTATTTCTAACATATTCCCTTTCAACATCACTAGTTGACGAATTGATTGTAGCGCAACAAATTGTCAAAAAGAAATCTCCAATTGGCTTTTCAAGTACTAAAGGTAGATAGTTTTGGTGATTCACCTTTGGAAATCACGATTGGACCTCTTCACTATTCCAGAAGGTTTTAATTGAAATTTAGTTAATTAATGGAGTGTTGCTCAATAAATATAGAGTAAAAGATGATTGTCCAAAAATGATTGTACTCACGGGATCACATTTATATTTTTAGTGCTCACAATTTGTACTAAAGCGTTAAATATTCCCTCCATAAAGTCGGTTCTCATATTACCACCAATACATTACTGCTTTCTTTACACCTCCCTCTCCCTCCTCCTTCGCGCTAAAAATTCCGGATTGATGTTTTTTTTTTTTTTTTTTTCAAAATAACTAGAGCTGTCAAAATGAGTTGGTGGGGTGGGACAACCCATAACCCGCAATAACTCACCATTTGGTGGGGGCGGGGTGGGTCAACCCAATATGATGGCTGGTCAAGAAAACTCCAACCCTAACTCACTCCGCCTTGGGCGTGCTAGCCCGTCAATCTTTCCTTTTTTTTTTTTTTTTTTGCATATTTGAATGCAGAATTGAATAAAATATCTCTTATACTCTCTAAACATGAAAGTTCAGACTTTTTTTTTAAAGAGATGTCAAAAAAATATAAAGGAAACACAAAAAGAATAAATAAGATTTAATCTACTCATCCAAAATCTAAATCCATAAACCAACAGCCATAATGATTAGTTGCATAATAAATTCTAATTAGTTTCCATCAAAAAAATCTATAAAAAAATAAACTAACAAGTTTATAAAGTCAAAACAATTTTAAATTACTAACAAAATAGCAAAGAAAAAAAAATACATTAATTATGAGTCACTGCATCATCACCCAAACTATCATTTTCTTTATGCAACGGGCCAACCCACCCCCGCCCGGCCCCTCCAAAGTCCGTGGCCCGAGTGGGCCAGCCCATGTAGGCCGTCTCTTAACGGGCCATTGAGTTCTAAACCCATCCCCTACCTTATTATTGGCGGTGCGGGCTGACCCAACAGGCCAGACCCATCTTGACAGCCTATACATAACTCTAGCCAATTTCTTTCTAGCGATGAAAACAAACATTAGAGCAATGTATTGTCGGAGATTTTCACCTTAGGTCTCGAAAATTTCAATTTTCAACCTATGGTTTGGGTGGTTTAATTTCTCGCCAGCCGAACATGAAACAGCTCATCGGTGCCGCTGAAAACAATCGCGGGACCAAAGTTGGCGACTAGAGGTGGAATTTTTCGAGAAGTTATATGTGTATACTTTTCTTTCTATTTGAATATGATTTTGCAAGGCACTATTTTTTGAGTTTTGTGTTACTGAAATATTTTCTGAAAGCATAAATTCGTAAGTAAAATAATAAAATTCGAAACTTGTGAATTTCACAATTTCATTATATAAATTCGCTCCGTATCGAGCGTTTGTTTACCAGGATACAATGGAAGTAATTAGATTTTAATTTCGGCGAACTGAAAACAAAAGTTGGAAATGAACACGAAAAATTGCAGTTGAAAATAATAAGTTTGCTCTTTTTTGTTGTTGTTGTGTGTGTGTGTTTTCAAATTGCATGTAATTGATGGAAGTTACAAATAAATTGAAAGCAACAATTAATTATGTTATTTCAAATTCAAAATTTAAAATTGCAGCATTTTAAGTGTTGAAATAAAATTTTGAAAAGAAAAAATAAATAATTTATTTTAGAAAATTGCAAAACTCGGGCTTTATTAATGAGCTCGATTTCGGTCCGGCATTCGTGCTCGCACACGAGTCCATGGTCTAAACCACGAATCGGACCGAAATTTGCACCCCATGCGCTCACGTGGATAGAGCATTCTTGATTACTAGAGTATTCCTTAAATGATACTCTATATAAGATAGTCCATTTTCTCTTATTTTTTATATGTAGAACAAACCACTTTGAAAAAAAATAAAAAACTATTGCAACACTAACACTTTGAGCCTTAATATCTTTATCTTCCAAAATTTATTTTGGACAAATAAATATATCATTTCGATGTTCTCACAACATACACGATTCCACATTCAAACTTGTCGTTCGACAAAAGAGACAAAAAAAAAAAAAAAAATTAGTGTCTAAAGTCCACCCAAATTTCTTTCATATTTATTCATTTTTTCCGACATTTTGTTGGTATTTAGATTCTTGTGAAGAGAAAATGATAAATTGTGATTGCATTTTTTTGTAGTTATTGAGAAGTTATTGTTTGTTTTACTTATGTTCTTTCCGGTTTAATTGTTGTAATCGTTGAAAGCTACTCTTAATTATGATATCCATTATTTATTCTGAATTTTTATCATTATTTATTCTGAATTATTTTTATATTTCTAATTTTAGTTCTTTGTTTTCCATTTCAAACCTGTGCAGGTATTTTCCATTAATGAAAGGTAAGATTCCTTTATCCATTAGTATTCTTTATGTTGCTTATTGCTTGATAATGATATACATATTGGTTATATTAATTCAACTCTGCTCATGTTCACTAATATAGTTGAAGAAGGCACTAAGTTGGTTGCTGAGAGAGATCGCGACGTCTAAAGCGCGCTATGGAGCATGACTATCTTCCAAAAGCTATCATCAGGCTATCCAGACACCATTTAAGAGATATCTTCAGGAGATGTTTGTTGTTGTTAAGAGTTCCTTAAATGGGCTTCTCCATCTCAGAACATACAATAGGACCATATGTAGTAGTCATTAATATCTTCAATTCCCTGGATGTGAGGGATTTACTTTTTCTCGACAGTTATGTTCTATGCAGTGAAATGAAGGTCGCTTGTTTTCACTTTATCTTTAAGAATCTAGTCTTAATGCATTATTTGTAAATGGTACTTCAAGACGGAAATTCACTATGTCTATCTACACATTAAGGGATAATTTTTCCCCCCACAATGTATGCAGTTTTTTTCACTTTGTCCCTCGAACTATTTTTTGTTCCACTTTGTCCCTTGATGTACAATAATTTTCGACGTTGCCCCCCAAACTTTATTTTCGATGAAATATTCCTTCTAAATTCCATCGACGGCAGTTGGGGACAAAGTGAAAGAATTTTATAATTTGGGGGGTAAAGTGCAAAAAATCTTATAGTTTGGGGGGCAAATTAAAATAATATAAATATTAATTTTTTATTTTAAAATTTTATATTTGAAAAATATATATAATTTTTATCTTATGCTCACACACACGCAAAGTTGTCAATACAATCCCAATTAAAAAAAAACAAAAAACAAAAAAACCCATAAATTTCCAATTAGTATTTATAATTGTCTAAATATAAATATTGTCAATACATCTTTTATATTATTAAATATTAAACACATGATTAAGTATTATGTAAATTATTAGGCTAAGTAACATAATAATATATTATTATGTATTATGATTGAACAAAATAAAATAAAGGTGTCTTTCGTGTATGTATTATAATATTATGATACGAGAAATAAAATTATCACTCAATATTATTATTTGTATACAAAGTGTGATTAAATAATATATTAATCATGAGTCCATTATTATATAAGATTATAATTATCGAATGATTAATATAATTAAAATCTTGATATTATAAGATTTTAATTATATTAATCATTCGATAATTATAATCTTATATAATAATTAATGTACTCATGATTAATATAGTATTTAATCACACTTTTTATACAAATAATAATATCGAATGATAATTTTATTTTTCGTATCATAATAATTTACATAATACTTAGTCATGTGTTTAATAATTAATAATATAAAAGATGTATTGAAAATATTTATATTTAGAAAATTATAAATATTAATTGGAAATTTATATATTTTTTTAAAATATGAGATTTTATTGACAACTTTGTGTGTGTGAGAGTGTAAGATAAAAAATTATATATCTTTTTCAAATATAAAATTTTAAGACAAAAATTCAATATTTATATTATTTTAATTTGACCCCAAACTATAAGATTTTTTACATTTTACCCCCCAAATTGTAAAATTCTTTCACTTTTTCCCCCACCTGCCCGTCGATAAGATTTAGAAGGAATATTCTGTCGAAAATAAAGTTTGGGGGGCAACATCGAAAATTATTGTACATCAGGGAGTAAAGTGGAATAAAAAATATTTCAAGTGGCAAATTAAAAAAAAAACTATATATATTGGGGGGCAAAAAAAAAATCAGACACATTAATGTACTTCTCTTATTATGTCCGGACAAAAGTATGTCTTTACTACTTAATTACTCGTAGAAAAGTTAAAACCACAGGTTAAAATGTGGAATTACGATTTGCTTAAATGCAAGCTAAATGAATAAACTTGGGTTTAAGTATTTGACGATTATGGGTTCTAAAATTTTAACAATTGGTAATAAATTATCACAAATAATAATACTATGATTATGGGTACTAGTAATAAGATTATTGGTACTGATAATATATATGATTACTACCATTGGTAATAAGATAATTATTACCACCGATAATAAGACTACTAGTACTGTTAATGATGCGGCTAAAAAGACTAGTGTTTCAAGAAAAGTGAGTATTGACCTCAAATATGAAATCAGCGACCTATTAGATCTGCAGAAAGCTCTTGACGACCTGTATAATCTGCAAAACAGAACGCAAGTTGAGCGGCCCCAGCGTAGGCCCTCTGATGCTTAAGTCAAATAGTATTCGAGAGAGATGTGCGAGAGCTCAATAGCGCGCAAGAGCTTAAAATATAAGATAAAATCAGTGTAGAGTAAAATGCGAGGCATGTGTCCTCTTTATGTAGACAAGAGATAAGAGACGTATTCCCAAGAGACCAGAGACGTGTTCCCAATATCGAACTGCCGAATCGAAAAAATTGGGTGCAGGGTCCTCGTCACCTGTATAAGAGCTCGCTTCTCCTAAAGGAGATCTCCTAGAGGAGAGCTCGCTATAAATCCATAAGCTGCGTGATTCATGAAAATTAGAGACGAGAGAATAATATGAGCTCCATGATAGCGAAAAGGGAGAGGTTGAAGATATCAAGTGTGTAAAATAAGAGCATATAAGGGCCTGAAAGATCATGAGAGATCTTGAGACTTAGGGCCTCAGAGATGAGCATCAGAGCGTATGATTGAGATTTGAGAGCATATGAGATGTGAGATCATGATAGATCTTGGATGTGAGGCCGTAAGATTAGAGAGCGTCAGATTATGAAATAAGGGCCTGAATCCCCTTCTTATAAGATAAGAGAAGTATTCTCAATTTAGAGTTCCCCCCTCCTATTAAAATTATAATACTATAAATAGCGACCGCCTCAAAATTAGGATTCCTCCTGTATGCTAGGTTTCCATAACTGTGAGAACTCTAGCTGAATTACTAATATAGTCATGGGCCAATAAGTTTGTTCATAAATTTAGTCCTTCGGGACCCCATAAAATAGCCTGTATTAGCCCATCAAAAGCCCAAAAATCATGAAACCCAACTCTCAATGCCGAGTTACCACTCAGTGCTGAGCTAGCATAATAATACTTATATCAGAAGAGCTCGTCACTTCGTATAAGAGCTCGCCACTCCCATACATCAGGTCGCTACCCTTCAAAACAGCTCGCCCAACTCCCAGAAGGAATGCACCTTCTAAGAAATGAAGTCGTTTACCAAAAATCTACAAAAATACCTGCATGTTACCGACGTGAATATTGGATATCGTATCAGGTAGTTTTTTTTTAATAATAAAGTAAGTTTTTATTTAGTTCAACAATATTTTCAATGATTATCAACTCGATTAAGCCATTTTATATAACACAAAAATCGTAATATATATTTGCAGCAATTGTGTTTTCAACATATAAGTTAAAATGAGTTTTTTGATTTCAATAATTGACTCCTAATACTTTTTATACTTTACACGTACCACGTTCCCTAAGACACATCACGATATTCTCGTAAACGCTATCAATTATTATATGCTGAACTTATGTTGCGAAATCCAAATGGGCAAAAATAAATACTATATTAATTTGTTCATAAAGATAAGCATATAAATTTAAAAACGTAAATAATGTAATTTACTTTTGCTTTTTTTTTTAATCCTAGGTTTTCAGTACCCCCCCCTCCAAAAAAAAATTGAAAAACCCTAATACTATTTGCGATGTTTTGTTATGTTTAGTTATATATACATCTCAAAATTTACAAATTTATAACTTGGTCTAGTGGTTTGTGCGCTTAATCTCTTTTCAAATGGTTCATGGTTCAACTCTTACTCTTGCCGTTTTTCCTTCTTATTTATTTCTTATTAGTTTCCTTCTTTTTTCTTTCTCTTTATCTCTTGTTTTTCTATATTTTTTATCTTTCTCATTTTCTTCTTCTTAGTTTCCTTCTTTTTTCTTTCTTTTTATCCACTAATTCATATATATATATTATCCTTCCTTTTCCTTTCTTTTTATTTTCCTCTTCCTCATTAATTAAATTTAAAAGCAAAAATATAAAATTAAAAACATCACCACTCTCTCTTTATTTTTATTTTTCTCTTTCTCCTTATTTACCTTAAAAAAAACAACAATATAAAATTAAAAAAATATATCACTCATTTCTCTCTTTTTTCCTCACATTTTCTTTTTTTTCTTTCCCTATTCTCACAAATTAATGGTATCAATTTAGAAGTAAAAATATATCTTTCTTATTTTCCTTCACCCCTCTCTAGCTCCTTTTGTTTTCCTTTCTTAATTTTTATTTCATATTCTCTTTAGTTTATTGTAACCCAAAAAATGTTAAAAATATATTTTTCTCTAGATATAAAACGAGTCAATTCTCGCAATTTCACCAAATTATTTTTGTCTTTTAATACGCGGCCTCCCTAAACTAACAATTCTGAATCCGCCCCTAGACTAGAAGACAGTTTACAGAATGATTGCTTGGTAAGATACATCAAAAACATATATTTCAGAATGTTAGCAATGAAGCTATAATGCAACAGAGCATGAGAAATAGAAAGGGAATGTTATAATGTATTAGTTTGACAATTTTATGTCATTTTGTTTTGAATATCCAGACATAGTTCTATTACTTACCAAGAGTCACATTAATTTATAGTTGATTTTTTTTTATTAACTAGACCACCCTCGATGAAAATTTTGGGTCCTTCGCTGACAACAACACTATTGATTCATATAAGAAAATGAGTCGCGTGACCCATGAACATATGGGCTTTGGTGCTATAAAAATGATTAAGGTTATATAGCAACTCAACCAATTGAAATGAAGATTTCATAACTCATCATATTCCCCAATATAGTTTATTTACACAATTTAACATATTTTTTATCCTCCAGACGAGCATATTTAACTCTTGTTTGTCTTTGATACAATTAACCGGTAAATAGACACGGACAAAAGCGTAAATAAAAATAAATTTGCTTTTCACTAGCATTTCTAAACTTTATCATAACTACTTTTCTTAGACGTACCGTATGACCGTATCGATCTTGGTTATTGGCGCAATGCTAAAGTAGCAACATATGACATGGGTTCAAAACACTAGCAAAGTTCTCAGGGAAAAATAAGGCATGAGTCTTATGATCTCACATAAATGAGAAAGTAGGGATCCATTTTTCATTACAAAAAGATTGGCCAACTTAGGCTTTCTGTGCCACATATATGACATGGCGTTAAAACACTAGCAAAGTTCTCAGGGAAAAATAAGGCATGGAGTCTTATGGTTCTCA
>BMAC01000648.1:133772-161048 GCA_014905375.1 Phtheirospermum japonicum | reverse complement strand
AAAATTAAGCTTCTTCGCTTTGCGTTTCCAATCGAATATCATTGATCGATCGATCGTAACATGGTTTGTTGGTCGAATTATAAGACACGTGTAAATATGCACATGGTTCGGTGATATTTTTCTATCGAGACCAGGTCAAAACCACCCCCATATGCCTAAAATAATAAGATACAGTTTATTTTTACTCCTATTCTATTTTCTTTTCATTTTTTCGATTTTTTTTCTTAATTTTAAAAAACCGAGGGGATGTAATTCCCCTCTATATTTTTAGGGGAATCCACTTCCCTTCGGTAATTTCATGAGGGGAATTAGTTCCCCTCGGTTTTTTTAAATTAAAAAAAATCAAAAAAAAAATCGAAAACCCGTATTTACAGATCAATACCCGATTCTCGTGGTTGTATGACAACGAAACGCACCCTGTGCCACCTTCACAAAATCACGACGATTCTTCGCTTTACGTTTCCAATCGAATATCATTGATCGATCGATCGTATCATGGTTTGTTGGTCGAATTACAAGACGCGTGTAAATACGCACATGTTCAGGGACATTTTTCTATTGAGATCGGGTCAAAACCACCTCACATGCCTAAATTGATAGGATACGGTTTAGTTTTACACTTTTTCTATTTTTTTTTATTTTTTTCTTAATTTTAAATAACCGAGGGGAATCTATTTCCCTTCGCTAATTTCACGATGGGAAATAGTTCCCTTCAGTTTTTTTAATTAATTTTTAAAAAAAAAAAATGATTAAAAAAAATAGAAAATGCTGGACAACACAGTAAATGTAATTGTCTACCAAATATTTTATAAAGCATATTCATTCATTTTCATATTTTGTTTCACTTTATTACCTTTGCACCCTTGCATATTCCTTTGATGCCATGTATTTGTCGAATTTCACTTTTCATTCTTATCCTTCATTCTCCATTGAACCCCCAGAGCCCTATTTTCTTCTCTCTTTTTCATTCGTCTTCCTAATTCTTTTGTTTCTCTACTGTAGACAATCTAACCCAAAAGGAGGGAGGATTTTTATGCCATTTTGGAACTTTTTTTCAAGATATTTTTCATTTTAACCAGTGTCGGTAATCGGGTAAAGTACGCAAAGCTTTTTTTTTTCCCTTCTCTTTATATATATATATACAGTGTATGTTTAGGTTTACCAAGTTTCAACCACCGAAAACCTCTTGTTGTTGTATGTAGGAAAAGTAAAAATGAGCTTATCAAATTCAAAAATTTTGAATTCGTCTAACTTACCCATTTCGAAATTGATAAAATTCATCAAACACTCTTTTCTCGAGCGCGATTTCAACAAGGTTCAAAACATACTAATGCCTAAAGGGTAGGTTTTGGGTGAGACCGGTCTCATACTATGAGACCACTTTTAACCCAATAAATTTGCCTGACCCAAAATCTCAACCCGCTCATCCAAACCCGTCCACCGCCCGCTCGTCCACTTACCCCACCCTGTTATTAATCGTGCAAAAAAGGAAAATAACACAAAAGTCTTTAAATTCTCCTCGATGGCCGTCACCTCCAGCCACGACTATGAAAGTTTGAGTTTTTGAATGGAATACGAATTTTTCACTGGAATATGATACCAGGATTGGATGGATGCCGACGAGTTGCATCGTTACTGATTTGGATCTATTCCAACCTGCGAGAAAAGTCTTCGATTTCAGGCCCTTACCGATTTCTTGTGTGTAAGTTATATGCATAGTAATTTATATGAAAACTRGATTGTTCAATCGACGATTTGACCTCAGAGGTATTCTAATCAAATAATTTAAAATTGTCCCAAAAGCACAGATTTTTTCGACATTTCTATTCGGCCAATCGCTCTAAAATCTCATTCGATTAGGTTAACACTTCCTTCAACGGCTTATCCGGTAAGGTTCCCCTTAATTAAAATGAATTTCATGCTAAATCATTTGTCAATCAGTCATTTTTTTGATATGTCCAGGCTTTGGGTCACGAGTTTATTTCTTTATTGTTCTTTTTATTTTTAATTGATTATAATTTGTTAAGTGATTGAGTTCAATTGGGTATTGTTATTAGATTGATTTTCTAATGGATATAAAACATCTGTGTGAGTTTTTTTTCCTTTTTGCCATGGTGAGAGCAAGGGTTGGGGATGCGTAGGTGTGTGTTTCAGTCTGGTGCGTGTTTGTGTGTACCGGGGTGTATGGATGACAGTAGTTCTTATGAAAATGAGGTAGAATTATCTGGGACCAACTCCGATTCTTCCACTTTTGTGCTTCATTTTTGTAATTAAAGTTGTTAAAGTATTATTTATATTTGTCCCACGTTCTTTTTTTAATTTTGTGCTTTATAATCATTCAGCAAATGGTGTATAAGATTGTCTCCTGCTTTTGTAATTAATGAATCACCAGTCTGACCCGTGGCCCAGGCCGGTTTTGCCGGGGCCTCAACCTTAAAAATCAGCCTAGGTGCAAACCACCAATAATTAAAAGAGTACTGATGGCTTTTTGTGTGTCTCTTCTGCCCTTAAGAATTATTTTACCTATATATTATGATTTTAGATGAGATTTTTGTGTCTCTTCTGCTATATGTCCTTTGGTTTAATGGATTTTTTTTGGTTCCTATTGAGAAAAAACATATAAAAAGTTGATAGGTTTTCGTATATTAACAACAATACTTGAAAGAGTTTTGTGATACTTCATCATTATGTTATGATACTTTAACAAATATTTCCGATACTTTAACTATTGAGTATAAAAAAGAAAAATTAGACATTAAAATATGTGATACTTTAATTATAATTTGTGATACTTTAATAATTTTTTGTGGTATTTAAACATCATAAGTTAAAAATATTACCTAACTATGATTTAACTTAAAAATAGGTATAAACTTGTGATTAACAATATTTTGTGATACTTTAATAATGTTCTTTGATACTCAAATAACTTGAATTAAAAATGTTACTTAACTATGCTTTATTGTAATAATATGTATAAAAAACTTGTGATACTTTAATAATCTTTTATAATATTTTAACAATATTTTGTGATACTTAAGCAACTTGAGTTAAAAAATATTACTTAACTATACTTTAATTAAAAATAGGTATAAAGCATTTGTGATATTTTAACAATCCTTTGTGATACTTTAATAATATTTTGTGGTACTCAAATAACTTGAGTTTAAAATGTTACTTAACTATGCTTTATTGTAAAAATATGTATAAAAAACTTGTGATACTTTAACAATCTTTTGTAATACTTTAACAATATTTTGTGATACTTAAACAACTTGAGTTAGAAATAAATTACTTAAATATACTTTAATTAAAAATAGGTATAAAGAACTTGTGATATAAATCAATTTAAATTTAAGTTTTTTGCTTTACTGGTGATACATAAACCACATCATAAAGACTAAATGTGTTTCTATAAGACCATCTCCGATAGCAACGACCACCTACATCAATTGAAGTCCAAACCCAATTTCAGAAAATGACATGAGAATTCTTTCTCAAAATACCAAGATATTTCAGTTCTCATATCATCAAAGTTAATTGTAAAAAAATTAATTCTCATACGTATAAGAAAATTAATAACTTTATAGCTCAATGCTCCACCAACTCATCACATTGCAAATAGGTATAAAAAACTTGAGTTAAAAAAAGTTACTTAACTATGCTTTAATTTTAAAATAGGTATAAAAAACTTGTGATATTTTAACAATCTTTTGTGATACTTTAACAATGTTTTGTGATACTCAAATAACTTGAGTTAAAAATGTTACTTAACTATGCTTTATAATAAAAATAGATATAAAAAACTTGTGATACTTTAACAATCTTTGTGATACTCAACCAATTCAAGTTAAAAATGTCACTTAACTATATTTTATTTTAAAAATAGGTATAAAAAAACTTGTGATACCTTAACAATGTTTTGTAACACTTTAACAATGTTTTGCATTACATTTAATTTACAGTATAAAACTATAATATACAGTATTTATACCTAAAATTGTAATACTTTTAATTTAGTTTGTGATACTTTTAATACACTCTGTGATACTTTTAAATAATTTTGTGATACTTTTTCTATAATTTGTGATTCACTACATAGAATATAATCTTATACGTAATTGTAATACTTTTAATAAATATATCGAGTATTTTAAAATGCAGTAAAAATATTTGAAATCAAATGATACTTTAACTATGTTTTGTGATACATGATCAGCCTTCTGTGATACTTTAATCACCTAAGTGTAAAAACATGTTATACTTTAAATATATTTTATAATACTTGTATCACATTTTGTGATATCGTAATTGATTATTTCAGAAAATGACAAAACCAAAAATCATATATCATAAACATGTGATACAACATTAAAAAATCTGCCATGTTCAATTGTACCACAACCTCAAGCAAAAGTATTACAAAATAAGGTTAAAGTATTACACTGCCCTCTAAAAGTATCACAAAAACTTTAAGACACACTTCATAAAATCTGCCAGTTCGATGTATCACAAAATAATCTTGAAGTATTACATCACACCTTAAAAATATCACAAAAAAGGATAATCGTTTTTGTTTAGAAACGTGGCTTTGAAAAGTGTATATTGTAACTTGAATATGAAATACTTTAAGTTGATGTTATGATACAACAACTATAAAAAAGTGTGTATTTTTTGACGTCAAAATGCCGAGAAAGACGATAATAACAACATGAAATAAAATCAAAGCATCTACCACCGCCGCCCAAACCACCGATTACCCTCCTCAAAACCACCAATACAACCCTAATCATCATCACCCTATCAATTCCCCAAGTGCTAACACCTACAATCCCAATCAATTCTACTCCCCTGCATCCTCTGATTCGTCAAATTACCACTACAATCCTCACATCCCGGCAACCTCACTGCAATCGTCAAACGAATCAAATCTCCCGTACAATTTCCAGCACAATCCTTAAAGTCCCACGCTGGGATCGTCAAATTATTATCAGAATCCCAATTTTTCCGCCGGTACCAACTCAACAAATTACCAGTACAATTCTCAGATTTCATCAGCTGCCACCACTGATGCCTTGCCAAATCATCAAAATCCCCAGTTCTCCACTGCCAACTTCCAGCTCCCCACCTCTACCGCTGCCCCATCCAGGTCCTCCGACTTCTCCTCCACCGAGGAAGTTACCGCCGAGCACCGCCACCGCAAGCGGCGCCTCGCATAGAGCCACCGCTCTATGCCCTCCGCCCCAACCCCCCGTGACCCCACGAAGCCCTAGCTCCCCGACAACACTACCGCTCTGACCGGGCCCCGCCTCAACCTCCACAATCGCGTCCAGTCCAGGGAAATCGAGGATGTGATCGACGATGGAAGAGTGTCCGCTCGATTGCAGGTTCGTGTGCCTGTATGCGTAGATAACATGGCCGTCAAGCTGCTGGGGCTGAGGTTCTCACTGTTGAAAGCGACGAGGGTTACGAGAGAGATGAATGTTGTTTGTGATTTCTTATTTTTTTTATTTTATAATTAATAATTAATGGGGCTGGGTGGGTCAATGAGAGTGGGCGGGTTAAATTTATGGGTATGGTAAAATGTGGTCTCATACTATGAGACCGGTCTCACCCAAGTATTTATCATGCCTAAAATGATAGGATATGGTTTATTTCTACGCTTTTTCTTTTTTTTATTTATTTTTTTTCCAATTTATAAAAACTGAGGGGGTGTAATTCCCCTCGAAAATCCTGAGGGGACACTATTTCCTTTCGGTAATTTTTCGACGACAAACAGTTCCCCTCGATTTAAAAAAAAAAGAAAATACGTATTTACCAATCAACACCCGATTCTCGTGGTTCTATGATAACGAAACGCACTTCGTGCCACTTTCACAAAATCACAATGCTTCGTTGCTTTGCATTTCCAACCTAACAAGTTGATCGATCGATCGTATCTTGGTTGTTGGTCGAATTACACGACACGTGTAAATACGCACATGCTCGGTGATATTTTTCTAGCGAGACCGGGTCAAAAATACCCCATGTGCCTAAAATGATAGGATTTGATTTATTTTTACGCTTTTTCAATTTATTTTTTCAATTTATGAAAATCGAGGAGAACCTAATCCCCTCGGAAAATTATCGAAGGGAAATAATTCCCCTCGAAAATTACTGAAGAGATTATTTTCCCTTCGCTAGTTTTCGAGAGTATATATTTCTTTTCGATATTTCCGAGAGGTGAATTCCTTCGGTAATGGTACTCTCGGAAAGCTTTCGGCAATTGTGGTGGCAAATATTGGCGCCGTATTTTTGAAGGATTTATCGAAGGGAGTAGTACTGAAGGTAAAAACCTTCGGTAATGCCTTCGAAGATTTTGAGGGCATTATTTCCATAGGTATTCATCTCGATAAAATACTCTTTTTTTAGTGGGTGTTTTAGGCCACCATTGAATATGTTTTCCTTTCGTCAAATTTTCATTTTGAAACTTTTCTTAAAGAATATGTTTAAATGTTTATGTATTTAACACTTTCATCTTTTTCTTTAGAGATCAATTCAAATCATTTTTTTTTAAAAATAAATCATTCAATCACGAATTACACAATTATTCATAAATTTTGTTATTCACTCACTTACATGATTCTAACTACCTATCATTTTCAATCATAATTTTACTTTTTTTAATTTATTTTAAACTAATTTAATAACTACATTTTCATCTCATATTATTAGCACATTTGAAACAAACATTTTTCTCTCATTTTTAAAATTCTCAAATGAAAATATATACAATCACTCTTTTTATTTTTATTTTTAATTTTTTGTATAATTATTGTTTTTAAAATGTAAATAAATCTATATCTTTTTGTGAAAATCAATAATGGAAAGAATATTTATCTTTCGTGGACAAAGAGCGTGGAGTATAAAATGATTAGTAAATACAAACTAGAGTTTTTCATCCACTAGATCTCACATCTTTCTTTTTATCCACTAGGTACAAGTGACAAAGATATTATGTGGTTTTTATTGCTTAAAAGAAAGAAATTCTTCTTTCGATGTCTCTGTGTGGTTTTTATTGCTTAAAATTATGTGTTTTCCAAATATCATGATGATATGATCTCTGTTCATAATTTATAGAGCCTGATTTTGGTGGTATTGTTTATTTTCTCTTTATTTTTTCTATGATTGTTATTGAGATAGATTCTTAATTGGTGGCTCTCCATGTATTAGATACAAAGGAATCCAAATTTTGTGGGATTGTACATCATGGGGCTGAAGAAGGTCCCAAGGGGTTTCCAATACTCAAAGGCTTAATCAAACCAAGCCTCCGCAATTTTAGAATCTCCCTGGAGAATGGCCTGTTCTCCCCGGTCGGAATAGGCAGATTAATTCCTTCCTTTAGAACTGTACTTGAGAGTTTCCCACGGGGACAGGGATCCGATAACAATAGAGAGATCAGAGACGGACCCAGGGGGGTGCTGGTGGGGGCAGTCGCCCCCCTCACCTTCTGCCGGTATCTTAGGATGGTATTATTCAATTAATATTTTATATGTATAAATACAAAATAATTATATTTTTCCACCCGTAATAAATTTCATTCTAACTTCTACATGCCTTTCATAATGTTATATATGCATGATAAGTTTTCCGAAAATATAATTTACTAATTTACAATTGAATATTTAGTAATCAAGTTATTATTATGTCATAAATTTTCTTTATTTTTCATTGCCTCAACCATATTCATTTTATAGTAAATGAAATTTTCTTTTACAAGAATCTAAAACTAAAAGTATAATAAGTAAGATATAAAAATACGGTAAAAAATATTTTTTTTCATATTATTTCATTCAGATAATATTTATTTCTATTATTTTCAAGTTAATATTTAGTAAATCCGAAAAAAAATAATCTCGGGGGCTACCGTCCCCGAACCCCCGTACATTTTTTCTTTACTTAAACTTCCCTAGTTCGCCACCCCTCCCAAAAAGTCTTGCGCTTGTCCCTTTGCATACAGATGTTGTGTTATTGGTAGCATGTCATCCCACTGAAAAATATATGATTTGGGCTCTTGAAATTATAAGAGGCAAGATAGTCGGATTTTGGACCCAAGAAAAGGATTTGGCATTTGTTTTTTGGTTGTTATGATTTTTGAAGTTTTAAAACTTCAAAGTCAATTTTATTATTTATTTTTGTAACTTACACTTTAATTTTGTAAACACCTCCCATAATGGTCATTATTTTTCATTTGACTCTTGATTTTCAAAAGACACTCTAACACTATAAATAGGAGTAGCTAAGTACACAAAAAACACTCACAAAAGCATATTCTTGCATTCATTTTAATATTTTGGGTAAAGTGATAAGGTCTTATTCTTTAGTTTTCTTGTGAACGTGCTTCACAATAGAAGACATCGGCTGTGACCTTCTTGAGTTTTATCTTGGGGTGGTGGTGTGCCGTTAAAACCTGCACGGAGGGAGACCATCACGATCTTAAGACAGCGTCAAGTGGCGTGACTCCTACAGGCCAGCTTTCTACTTTATATATTATTTTATTTAGTTTTATTTTAAGTGGTTTTCATACTTCATTTTATTTAATATATATTTACAAGCAATATTTATAATTATAATAATTAATTTTTACAACAATCTAAGATCGTGAACGAAACATAATTCATTGTAGCAAATTTATGTTATTTTCGTGAAATAGGATTTTATTATTTAAATTTTTTGTTTATAACCTTCTGTTACATATAACATTTGGTAGTTGTAAATTTCTTATTGATATAGAATATTTACATGCTAAAAAATAGCTTTCATTTCATTATTCACTAATTGAATCAATTTTATATGTGACATTTTTTTTAATCGCAAAGTAAGTGTTCATTTTTAATTTGTTATTTCAATTGGATGCTATTATTAAAAATAAATAAATAAATATATATAAATTTCATTTTAGCATATCAAAATATTAGTTGAACTTATTTTATGTGCTTTAAATATTTTATGTGACATTGTGAATATTTGACTCCTACAGATTTTGTTTTTTGTTCTGTTATTTGACTAAAATAAAATCTCTAAATAAAATAATTGAAAGCAAAAATTTGTGTAATGGCATCACATGAAGAAGCTAATAATGTTAAACCCGAGAAGTTTGATGGGCTAAATTTTAAGAGGTATGTTGAGAAATTTATTCTTGGCAATAATTCCTATTTTGTTATTTGCTTTTCTTGGGCACAAAATAAGCTAGAAAACTAGATTTAGGACTTTATTTGTTTCCTAGTATTTCTACAAGACTTAATTTAGTTTCCTAGATTGTGTTTAGGATTTGTTTTACTTGTTTACAAAGTTTAGGATTCTAGGATTGTCTATTTAAGACAAGAGAATCCTAAAGTTAAGGAGGACTTTTAGACGCACGGATATTTGAAGCAGAACACGACGCACGGCAACGTAAGACGCACAGCAAGGAAGTGAAGACTACTTGGAGCCATTGTTCGAGATTAACAAGTTCTTCGAAGTTGCGTAACCACGGAGAAGATCTTGCTATCACGGTAACAAGTATTTAGTATCAAGTTTTTGATATTTTAGTTTTCATATATTACTTAATATTTTTGTATTGATCGAACAAGAAAGTAATATAGTTTTCGGGTTTGTACACCCAAGTTCACAAGTATTTTACTTTTGAACTGAATTTTATTTGCTGTGTTCATAATTTTATTTCCACTGCATAATTATCGATTAACTCTGGTTGATGTTGTTAACCAGTGTTGGCTAACATTGATAAACAACATCACAAACTGAGACTTATTTTCAAAACCATAGACCTTCAAAGTCAACAATTGGCATCTAGAGCGGGTTACTTAACATTTTAAGTACCGATCCTTATTTTTAGGTGCTATGGATGCTCAAGGCAACCCAAAGCCTCCGATCCTCAATGGGGATAACTATTTCCTCTGGAAACAAAGGATGCGGTGGCACTTAAAGAGTATTGACGAACGTGCATGGAGAACCGTCCTCGTTGGATGGGAAAAGCCACGTGTCACTGATGGTGAAGGCGACACCATTCCTAAAAAGGAGGCAGACTGGGCTGCTGACGAAATGGCTGCTGCGAATTGGAATTCCAAATGCATCAACACCTTGTGTGGCTTTGTAGATGCAAGTTATTACAGAGTCATCAAGAATTGCGACTCAGCAAAAGATGCATGGGATGCACTCCAGAGTGTGTGAGATCAAGGCTGAGAATGTTGATGTCCACCTTCGAGGCAATGAGAATGGATGAGAAGGAGTCTATCATGGACTACGCCATGAGACTGTCAGATATTACGAACGAGTGCAAAGAGCTTGGTGAATCTATAACTAACTCCCGTCTTGTAGGAAAATTGCTGAGATCCATCTCAAAGAAGTTCAATATGAAGGTGGTTGCCATAGAAGGATTCAAAGATGTTGATGACATAGAGTTCAACATCTTAGTTGGAAACCTCAAGCAATATGAGATGGAACACCTTGGTTCCAACTCAAGAGACAAGAATGTTGCTCTTTCGTCTGATGCTAACTTTGACAATGATGAAGATGATGAGGAATTCGACATGAATAAGATTTTAAAAAAGATGGAGTCCACTACTCTAGAGGAAGACAAACTTTCCTTCGTGACCCAACGTTTTAATAATTTCCTAAAGAAGAAGAACAGCATGGGAGGGTCAAGCACAAAGTCCAGACCACAGGCGTCTACTCCATTCTCGGATCTTAGTCGACCTCGTTAATACCTAATACATCCAGCCCCACGAGACCTCTCAGTGAGGTGCAATGCCACGTATGTAAGGGTTGGGGACACTATAAGAATGAGTGTTCTAACACTCTTAGGAAGAAGAGCATGGTTGCTACAGACTTTACTGAGGATGTCAATGATTCCGAGTCAACCGAGCCTGTTCCATCCTTATTCACCAATGTTGTGTGGGACGATGATGTCCATGTTGGTATTCTTGAAGACAACATCGTGTGCCTGAATGCCGAGACTACTGATTACTTTGAGGAATACGAGCAGCTGAGTGTTGAGCACAAGCAGTTGTTTGTCAGTTGGGGAAAAAAGTACTCAAGGTCAAGGATCTCATGAAGGAAGTAGAAAAACTAACCAAGGAAAAGAGTGATCAAACTGACATAATTGTCCGATTGGAATCATCACTCACCAAGAAAGATGCTGAGCTAGAAAAGGTAAAAACTAAGATGAAAAGGGTTCAAGGAACCATCACAAATAAAAAAAAAAGGGAAAAGAAAAGCTCGACGAAATCTTGGAGATGAGTTTCCCAGAAACCTCAAAGCATGGAATTGGATATAAACCAAATCATCCATCACAATCCTCAAGTCAAGAGCAGAAATCGCCCAAGCGGCACAAGAAGAGGAGGAGACAGTTCGTGTGCCATCATTGTGGCGAGCCAGGTCACATTCGGCCTTTCTGCTGGAAAATCATTGGTGAGAGAAGACACTTTCAGAGAACTAATGCGACTGCTAAATCCAATGTTGGTTTTCGTCATACCAACATCAATACCAACACCAGGTTCAAACAAGTGTGGGTCAAGAAAAATAACGTCAAGTGTAATATGATCCATACCTCCCTGAAGTCCCACGTCACTGGAGCCTGGTATTTCGATAGTGGATGCTCGAAGCATATGAATGGTTCAGAGGAGCTACTTCCCAACATTGTCAGATTTTAAGGAGGAAAGGTAAGGTATGGTGGAGGTGCAAATGGCCAAATCATTGGTCAAGGAACTCTCCATGTTCCTGGAATTGTAACTTTAGAAAATGTGCTGCTGGTAAAAGGACTTACTGCAAATTTGATCAGCATAAGTCAACTGTGCGATGGAGGTTTTAGTGTCAAATTCAACCGTGAAAAGTGTGAAGTCTATGAGGAGAATGGACCGTGTATACTCACTGGACAAAGGACTTCAGATAACTGCTACCAAATCCAAAATGATGCCTTTTGCAAGTTGTCTCAATTGAGTGATATTGAGGTGTGGCATCAAAAGATCGGGCATGCCAACTACAAGATGATGGACAGGTTGGCCAAGGAAGAAGCTGTGTCTAGGCTGCCTAAGCTCAACACCAAGATCATTCCTGTGTGCGAGGCATGCTAGAAAGGAAAGTAGGTAAGGGTGTCACATCCAGTTCAACAAAGCCTCACTACATCCTCTTGTTTCAAACTCCTTCATATGGATCTCATGGGACCACTTGAAGTCGAGAGCCTTGGTGGAAAGAAGTACATTTTAGTTATTGTAGATGATTTTTCTAGCTTCACTTGGGTAGAATTTCTAAAAGAAAATTCTGAAACTTTTGAAGCTTTCAAAAAACTTGCAAAAAGGTTGTGTGTTAGATTTGATGTGAACATTGGTAGGATTAGAACTGATCACGGTAAAGAGTTTGAAAATACATCTTTCTCTAAATACTGCACTGCAGAGGGCATAAGTCATGAATTTCCTTCACCTATTACTCCACAACAAAATGACATAGCCGAACGCAAAAATAGGACTCTTGCTGAAATGACTAGAACTATGCTCATTTCAAATGGCATAGCAAAACGTTTTTGGGCTGAAGCAATGAACACTGCATGTCATATTACAAAGAGGGCTTATTTTAGACCAGGGTCATGTGCTACTCCCTATGAGTTGTTGATGGGTAAAAAACCGAACTTGAGTTATTTTCATGTGTTTGGATGTATTTGCTATGTGCTCAACGATAGAAATCATCTAGCTAAACTGGACTCAAAGAGTGATAAGTGCATTTACACGGGTTATTCCCAAAATAGTCATGCATATAGGTTGTTTAACCTTAGAACTCGAAGCATGTTTGAGTCAGTAAATGTCAAGTTCGATGATCTAACGAGTGGAGTCAAACCTACAGAGGATAATGATCTGGTTTATGATCAAAACTCTCAAGAAAATGTCACTCCTCCTTAAGATGATAGTGCAGGTATTGAAAACAGAGATGCAGGTCCTGAAACCAGAGAGTTGAGTGATGTTAGTACAAATGTTGGTAATGAGAACTCAACATCAAAACTAACATCAGCTCAAGACGGCGCAGAATCAGATTCTGAATCCGAAGATGAAGATCCAGCTGAACCCATTGACCTCCATCAAAGGGACATCCCATCCAGAATTCAGATAAACCATCGCGTGGGCCAAATGATCGGAGATATAGATGAAAGGAGTACAAGAAGACGACATATAAATTTCAAGGAAATGGTCAGGTATGTCTGTCTGTCTACTAATTGTTCTAAGATTCGTGAATTTTTGTACCTTTGTAAAACAAAGCCCAAGCGTGTGGAGGATGCACTCAAGGATGAGTTCTGGATAAGGGCAATGGAAGAAGAGATGGAACAATTTGCTAAAAACGACGTTTGGGATTTAGTTCCAAATCCAGAAAATTCTCATGTGACTGGAACAAAGTGGATATTCAAAAAAAATACTGATGAGGCTGGCAACATCGTAAGGAATGAGCTCGACTGGTTGCGCAAGGGTATACACAAATTGAAGGAATCGATTTTGATGAGACATTCGCCCCTGTTGCCCGCATTGAGTCGGTAAGGCTTTTACTTGCTGTTGCTTGTTATATGAAGATTTCATTGCATCAAATGGACATTAAGAGTGCTTTTTTAAATGGAGTCTTAAGTGAAGAAGTGTATGTTGAGCAGACTAAAGGATTTGTAGATCCTCAAAAACCAAAATTTGTTTTGAAATTAAAAAAGGCTCTTTATGGTTTAAAACAAGCTCCTAGAGCTTGGTATGAAAGGCTAACTCAACATTTGTTTTATTTGAACTTTAGACGAGGGGAAGTTGACAAAACTTTGTTCCTTCTTAAATGCAATAAGTACATCCTAATCGTCCAGATTTATGTGGATGATATTATTTTTGGATCCACTAACGAGCAGATGGTCAAGGAGTTTATCACTCGAATGTCCGATACATTTGAGATGAGCATGGAAGGTAATCTCTCGTACTTTTTCGGTCTTCAAATCAAACAGCTTGACGATGGTATTCTCCTTTCCCAGACTAAATATGCTAAGAACTTAGTCAGAAAGTTTGGGCTAGAAAGTGAAACTCATAAGAAAATCCATCTGGGTAAAACTGTGAAGCTGTCGAGAGACGATGTTGGTAAGGGTGTTGATAACACCATGTACAGAAGCATGATAGGGAGTCTGTTGTATTTGAAAGAAAGTAGACATGATATTATGTATAGTGTGTATTTGTGTGCTAGATACCAATCTAATCCAAAAGAGTCACACTTGAAAGCCGTTAAAAGAATTATTAGGTACATTGCTGGTACAACTGAACTAGGTGTGTGGTATACAAAAGATACTGGTACTGAACTTGTAGGGTATACTGATTTGGACTGGGATGGGGATGTGGCAGATAGAAAGAGTACTACAGGGGGCTGTTTTTTCTTGGGTAATAACCTAATCTCTTGGTACAGCAAGAAGCAAAATTGTATTTCTCTTTCTACAGCTGAAGCCGAGTACATTGCAGCTAGAAGTGCGTGCACACAATTATTGTGGATGAACCAAATGATAGAAAACTATGGTCTGCACAGTAGTATCTTGATTGTGCTGTGTGAAAATTCCATTGCCATTGACATCTCGAAAAATCCAGTCCAGCATTCTCGAATCAAAGCACATTGACATAAGGTACCACTTTATTCGAGACTTAGTTGAGAGGAAGATTGTTAGCCTTGAGCATATTGGAACAGATAATCAGCTTGCTGACATCTTCACTAAGGCATTAGATTTCGAGACCTTCTCTCGTTTGAGAAGAGATCTCGGTATGTGCATTGTCTGAACCAATGTTGGTTTGTGATGTTGTGACACTCAATATCAACATCAGTCACAACATCTGTATACTTTTGCATGCATTTTTATTTTTATTTTCATACATAATCCTAATGCATTGAGTTTGATTGAAAGTGCGATAAGGTCATGTGTTGCAATAAAAGTGATGGCAAAAAGAACCAACCTCTTCAATTAGGTGATTGTGGGATTTGCCTGCAGAAACTGATTTTCTCCCAGGTCAAAAAACAAAAGGTGTTAAACAACAATTGTTGAAGATTAAAAGGTTCAAAGCCTTCAAGGATGAAGAAAATTTGGATACAAATTGATCCAATCTTTAAATTTCACCTTCTTGAGAGATGTTGACGTAGTCCTTAACTTGGGTTAAGGGGTAAGTTCCCATTGACTTCACCTAAGGCAATGTTGGTTTATAATGTTATCAGTAATATAAAGCAACATTGGATCAAGTCACTGAAATCATAATATATTTTTGTATATTCTTTTAGGGCATGATTTTAGGCATCCCATAGGACATTCATACTTTGTGAAGATGCCATCTTGATATGCGTACTGTTGCTTGTGTTTTTGTCTTTCTTGAAATCTCTTAATTGTGTTTTGAATCTAGCTAACTAAGTGTTTCAGTGGTGTTATAATAAGACGGCTGGACAGGTAATAACGAGTTTAATTTGGAGCGTGGAAATTTATATTGCACAAGATAGGTACTGCTGGGCTGATGGTTCAATATATCCAGCTATCTACTTCGGCCGATTTTGTTTTAAGAGTTGTGCAATTTAATATCTAAAGTAAATTAAAAAAGAAGATAATGGTATTGGTGTTGTGATCAAGTAGCCTAAACTAAGGGGGAGTGGTGCTGTTTTAGAAGGAAATAAAAATCGTGTTTTAAAACCCAAAATCCGCTGGTGGTAAAATTAGGGTTGTTTCCTTTTATTCTTTACTTTCTCTCTCCTTCAACGGTCGTTTTTTGAAAGGATAAAAACCTGAATCTTTTTTACCATTTGATCATTAACCCTATGCAAATTGAACTCTCAAGCTTCCTTACTTCTCTCCAATTATCTCGATTTTCTTGTTTTCTCTTGTGTTTCTGAGAATTTGCAGGATGTCGAACTCACCGCCGCCCTCATCTGTTCCAGAATTACTGGCAGAGTTCCATCACTCCGGCTAACAGGTTCCTGTGTCCTATCCCAGAGTTGGTGGCCTGGACATACGCGAAGAAATCGGTGGTGGTTCCTCTTCCATCCCACCACCAGTAACAACATCACCACCGCCCTCGCCGCCACGAGAATTTCATGATGTTGTTCTAGCTCCGTCGCTGATTGACGCCGTGCCTGTAGCCCAGGTGTTCCCAGGACAGCCAGGGAACGAGATAGACATTGATAATCCCCCAGATTTAGCGTTTATTTCTGAGACGTTTGGAAGAGTGGGGAACCCTACCTTGAAGCCGTCCCGGTGGTTGTGCAACATACCTCCCGGAGTTGTGCCGCCCGCTGTACCGAAGAGCAAAGCAAGGCCGCGCCGCAATGTGCCAATTGAGCACATGAATCTTGCAGAGGATGTCATGGTGATGTCCGACCCTGATGATGATGATTAAGTCCCTGCACCAGTTGAAGGAACAGTGCCTCTGTTGCCTTCGTCTCCTAATCTGACGGCGAAGAAGATGCCTCGCCAGAAACAGCTTGTGAGGTTGGCTAACAAGAGATCTGGCCCGGAAAAAGTCAAGGTTTCTCCAGGTTCCACTGCGACTGAATATTCTTCCTCTCCATATACTATTTTGGATTTTATCACCGGCGAAGTCACCAGCTCCGCCAGACCAACTGCCGCTGTTTCTCCTCCGTCTCCAGCTAGTAAGGATCAACCCGAGTTTGATCCTGAACTTTTTGAGTATTCCCCTGACTCCTCGTTTGATGTGCCTCTTCGTGATATTCTTACTGCCTGCAAAAAGGACAAGAAGAGAAAGAAAGATTCTGAGGAGGACGATGTTGCTTCTCATGTTGGTTCCCCAATAACAACATCACGTCATTCTCCGTCCGTTTCGTCTTCCAGCACTGCCTCTGTTCCGATTGCTTCTCGTGCACCCACGCCGACTTCTTTTGACGCCTCTGCTCATTCCTATTCCTCCACGGGAACTCCTACTCCGATCCTAGAGCTTGAGGATATGGACCCTTTTTCGGAGAAGTTTCTGACTACCGACGCTGCAGAGCTGTTTGATACATACCGTTCCCGCCACATGATTGCTGAGCGGAGAGTTCCAGTTGAACTGTTTGAGCGACAAAACTTGATTGCCTACCTCCAGTTTAAAGGTATGTATTCCACAGTTTCCACTGCCATGCCATTTGTTCGGGATGTTGTTGTTGAGTTTTATGTGAATTTGTTGCCGTCTGTTGTTGATCTAAACTCTGTGAACTATGGCAAAGTGTTTGTGCGTGGTAAAGTGTTTAGTTTCACCCCTGATTTAATTGATGAATTGTTTGGCACTGAGCCATATCGGGGTGATTTTAATGTGGATGATATGGATGAGGTTATTTCGTTTTTGTCGGGTGGTATGGTTCATACATGGTTTGAACAGCTTCCAAGCACTAGACTTTCTTCTCTCTATTCTATTTTGCACAAGGTGGCCATTTGCAATTGGGCCCTCCAAAAATACCACGTGTGTTACGAGGCGTCAAGCCCAATTTTTGTACCGGTTTGGAAGGGGACTCAAGTACAGTTTCGGGCAGCATGTGTTTGATATTGTTGCGAAGTTCGCTACCACCAGGTCAGCCACATCATTGTGCTTTCCCTCTTTGATATTTCGCCTGCTTAAGAATCAGGGCTTGGAGCTTCACTCTGATGATGCTCTTACTGGGGAGGCTGACTGATTTGCTTTGAGAGGGCAGCATATTATGGGTGCCAGGGTTATTGATCTTCCTTGGCAGGCACCTTTTCAGGGCAATGTTGCTAGTGGTGTTGGGACCGGCGCTCCCAACATTGGTCCCAACATGGTCCCCATTTCTGTGCAGGTTATTAAGGCGCATGTCGCTTGGATTGATGCGCAGATGACCCAGCTGAAGGCCCTTCGTGGTTCGCTTTTAGAGGCCCTTTCGCCTTCTGGTCAAAAAGGGGGAGAAAGTGTTGGCGACGCAAATGAGGATGTTGAGGATGTTGCTACTGAGAAGGATGCTGAAGCTGATACGGTTGCTGCCGAGGCCTTGACGAGTCTTTTTCAAGAAAAGCGAAGGAAGAGCATCCTCTCTCGCAATAAGGCCTTGAAGAAGATGAAGAGAATGCAGGAGAAGAAGAAGCGCAAGAATAGGGGTGAAGGAACTTCGACATCCCCTTGTCGTTCGAAGAGGGTTCGAAGTCAATAAGTTCCGTTTATTCTGTTTTGTTTTGATAAGTGGTAGATTAATCACTGTTTGATCAATATTGGTCTGTAATGTTGAGTTGATGACTTAATAACATTGGGTGTTTTATTTAGTGGGGGGTTTACTAACTTAGGGGGAGTTAGTTGTTTTTGTTTGAACTTGTTTTTGCGTCTTAGTATTTTGTCCAGAAAGGCAAAAGGGGGAGATTGTTGAGGAATTTATTCTTGGCAATAATTCCTATTTTGTTATTTGTCTTTCTTGGGCACAAAATAAGTTAGGAAACTATATTTAGGACTTTATTTGTTTCCTAGTATTTGTACAAGACTTTATTTAGTTTCCTAGATTGTGTTTAGGATTTGTTTTACTTGTTTACAAAGTTTAGGATTCTAGGATTGTCTATTTAAGACAAGAGAGTCCTAAAGCTAAGGAGGACTTTTGGACGCACAGATATTTGAAGCAGAACACGACGCACGGAAACGTAAGACGCACAGCAAGGAAGTGAAGACTACTTGGAGCCATTGTTCGAGATTAACAAGTTATTCGAAGTTGCGTAACCAACGGAGAAGATCTTGCTATCACGAAAACAAGTATTTAGTATCAAGTTTTGATATTTTAGTTTTCATATATTACTTAATATTTTTGTATTGATCGAACAATAAAATAATATAGTTTTCGGGTTTGTACACCCAAGTTCACAAGTATTTTACTTGTGAACTGAATTTTATTTGCTGTGTTCATAATTTTATTTCCGCTGCATAGTTATGGATTAACTCTGGTTGATGTTGTTAACCAGTGTTGGCTAACATTGATAAACAACATCACAAACTGAGACTTATTTTCAAAACCATAGACCTTCAAATTCAACAAGGTGGAAAAATCAAATGAAATATTGGTTAACTGTTCTAGGATTTATTTCTATCATAGATGAAAATATAGAATCAAGTTCTTGGCATGCCCCTGAACAAATGAATTACCATTGTCTTAATCGTATTCTTAGTGCTTTATCAGATATACTTTATGATGTATATCATACTATCACTAGTGCTAAAGAACTTTGGAATACTTTAGAGGCTGAATATGGAATTGATGATGCGGGAATAGAGAGATTTCATGTTTCAACTTTTACAAATTATGTGATGGTTGATGGGAAATCTATTAATGAACAGATTCATGAATTTCAAAATTTGTTAAAACCCCTTGAAAATAGTGGATCAAAGTTTAGTGAAGAATATAAAGTTTCATGTTTGATTGATAAATTACTACCTTCATGGTTTGATTTTTCTAAGGGGTTAAGAGAGAAGATGTGAAAGTAAAAGTTAACCTTGTTGAAGATAAAAGGAATTATAATAAGTTTAAACCTAAGGGTAATAATTTTAAGTATAACAAGAAAGGTTGAAGATATAATAATAATAATAATAATAATAATAATAATAATAATAATAATAATAATAATAATAATAATAATAATTATTATTATTATTATTATTATTATTATTATAATGCTCATTTTAAAACTAAACCTAGTGATCAAAGGCAAAGAAAAGGAAGAAAAACCATGCTTTGTATGTGGAAGGACCAATCATTTGGCTAAGGATTGCTATTATAAGAAGACTCGGAAGAACAATCCTAATTTCAACAATAGTACAAAGAATCAACAAGGTCAAGTGAATATGTTAGTTGAAGGAGACTCGTCCATAAGGTTAGAAAAGACTTTCCCTTGTAAAATTTTACTTATCATAATAATGATTGGTGGTTAGACTCGGGAGCTAATATACATGTTTGTTTTGATAAATCAAAATTTAAATCCTATCAGAACACAAGTAGAGGAAGCGTGACGCTAGGGAACAATACTGCTGCACAAATTCATGGGATTGGAAGTATTGATCTCAAGATAACTTCTGGAAAAGCATTGACACTTGAAGGTGTGCGGCATGTGCCTGATGTTAGAAGAGATTTGGTTAGTGGTTCCTGTTTAGTACAATATGGCTACAAGCTAGTTTTGGAATCGAATAAGGTCGTTATTACTAGGAATAATGGTTTTGTTGGGAAAGGATTTGTGAGTGATGGATTATTTAAATTGGACATTATTAGTGATAGCAATAAAAGTTCTAGTTTTATTTTTAATATCCAATCTAATGTTTCATGGCATGAAAGATTGGGACGCATTAGTAATAGAAAAATAAAAAGGATTATGGGCTTAAATTTGATCCCAAAATCTGAAATAAAAGTTGATCAAAAATGTAAAATTTGTGCTCAATCCAAACAAACTAAAAAACCTTATAAATCAATTCATAGAAACTCAGTTATTTTGAAATTAATTCATAGTGGTGTTTGTGATTCAAATAGAACTCCAACTAGAGGAGGGAATAAATACTTTGTGACATTCATTGATGATTTTTCTAAATTTTTTTACATTTATCTCATTAAATCTAAAGATGAGGTTTTTGGAAAATTTGAAATTTACAAAAGTGAAGTAGAGAACCAAATAGAGAAAAATATTAAAATAATTAGATCTGATAGAAGGGGTGAGTATTGATTAACATGTATTTGTGGTTACTTTTAGTAGTATTTTAGTTTCTTCTTATTAGTGTTTTTGGTATAAGTTGGACCATTTAAGCTTAATTTCGTATATTTAGACTTCCAGCTTATTTTACAGTGTGTTGGTCTAAATTGATGAAAGATAAGTGATTATTTGTGGTTTTTCACTTTATAGCTAAGTAACCGGAAGAGCTCAACACGTTAGAGATGAATTATGATAATCGAGATTCAAAGATCGAGCTTTCCGGTGAAGAAGTAGCAAGAAATTGAAGCTGCCACACTTTCTAGAAGGGTTATGCTGCGGGGACCATTGTCGTTGAAGCTAACGGTTACACTTAGCGGTCACCCCAACCGTTAGCTGTTACCGCTGACCCTTAACGGTTATTGACAACTGATGTTAACGATCGGAGTGCTGAATTTAAGAGCTAACGGTAACTTTCTATAATGGTTGCTTTATAATCGTTGTCGTCAGCCCGAAATGCAAAATAAAAATAGTTAACGGTTACTACTAACCGTTACTATAACCGTTAGCGAGTAACCGTCAGCGGGCCCAGGAAGCAGCAGAACAGATTTTTTGGCCCAGTTCGCGGAAGAAATCCTATAAATACCATCTTTAATCCGTGTGTTAGTGGGTGCGATACGTGTAACCCTAAATACTTACCATAAACATAATCCTAGGGTTTGGAGTCGGATCAAAAACACCAAAATGCAGAGATCGACGAGAAAATCGAAGATTCGACGAAGACGAGTTTCAGAGCCCGTTCGACGCCGTTCATCCATTTCTCGACCGATTTGCAGCGTTACACTTCGAAATAGCCGAAGTACTTTCAGTTTTCAGTAGATTAAACAAGTACTCTTAAACCTTTAATTAGTTTCGTAGTTTTAAATCTTTAGTTTCAAGTTTCGAATATTATTTAGTTTACGTACGTATTTTGTTTAGATTCGTTGATCTTAGTAAGTTTATTATTTTTAGTTTATAATTAGTTTTTCATGCTATATGTTGGATGTGTTATGCTCTGGATAGTTGGAGTTAATTCATGCATGAAAAGATCGTAGTTTTTAGTTCCAGAAATTGTTAACTGTTACGCTAACGGTTACCCTAACCGTTAGCATAACCGTTAGTTGTTGGTAGCTAGTAACCGTTAGCCTATTTTAGTTAATTTGTTAGCTTTTAGTTTGATGAATATGTTTGATTGCTTTAGTTAGGATCAGTTGCTGAACTTTAGTTTCGTAATTAATTTAGTTTCTTAGTTAATTTGAATTATTAATTAAATTAAATTATTAATTAATTAGTTAATTAATCAAGTTTAGTTAATTTAGAATTTAATTTAGTTAATCATTAGTTCAATTTTCAGTTGGTTATTTAGTTTAAATAATTTAGTTAATTTAGTTGATAATCTAGTTCAAGATAATTAGTTTAATTAGATTTAGCCTTAATATAGCTTAGTTCATAATGGTTAATTCAAATTCTTCAAAAAACCCCCAAGTTGTATGTATAATTTATTTGCATAAGAATTGAAGAGAAATATCCAATAAGACCGAACAGTTGTCCTCGAGAGAATCGACTCGAGTCAAACTCATCATCCTACAAGTTCCTCGTACTCTTGCGAGCAAACTTACGTGTTTTATTAAATATTTTAAAAAGTGATGCATAAAAGTTTGGTTCAAAATTTTGGCGCCGTTGCCGTGGACAACGAGTAGGAATTAAGGATATTTTTCTTTTTATTTTCTTTTAGAATTATTATTTTCTTTTTATTTTTGCACTTGGTTTTAGGATTTCTGCCATTTGGTACGTTGATGTGTTGTTAAGTTTATGCAAGGAAGACGATCACTTCATCAAGATCTTGCACCATTTATTGACAACATCCATCGTTCAAACCCACCGAGACCAAGACCCATTTTTATTTCCGAGATCGCTTCTTCGACACTAACTGATTTTGTTTGCGACCAAGTTCCCGACACAATGTTGGGAGCACATTCGATTCGGAATGGAGATTCGCCGCCAAGATCACCTCCACGCCCAATTCGAAATGGGTATGGCAGTGAACCAATCGTTTTGCAAGGACAACCACTACCACGAGCTTATTGGACTAATTATCAGCAAAACGGGGAGAATGCGAGACAAGACGCGGTACCACACGAAGGAATTAACCAGCAGCATAACGTGTTCTACCAACCCAACATGGCGAATATAAGGCAAAACGAAGAGATAAACAACAATGCTATTCGCCAACACAATTTCGAGAATGCAGCATTTAGGAACGGAGAATTTCTACAGCATAACGCTTATGCTAACAATCAAAGGCACGTGAACGATTGGTTGGCAAATCAAGATCATGGTTACTAACAATTCCGAAGGTTGTACCTTTAGGTCCACTATTGTTCTTGGACCAACATCAAGGGAAGTGGAGATCAAACCACACCAACTTAATCTACTCCCGACTTTTCACGAAGGAGCCCATGAAGACCCCTTGGCGTTTTTGAACTATTTTGTTGATGAGGTTGGAAGATTTGTGGTTCATGGCCTTAACCAAGAGGAGGTACAAAAGATTTGTTTCCCGTACAGCATGAAGGACAAGGCGAAGTCATGGCTACTCTCCCTAGAGCCTTGTTCGCTGACTGAATGGGATATGATCAGTGAGAAATTCTTAAATTAATACTATTCAGCCCAAACTACGGGAAATCTTCGGAGGTAAATTGCTAGCTTTGAACAGTTGGATGGAGAACTTTTTCATGAAATGTGGGAGCATTACAAGACGCTTTTGCAATCTTGCCCCCACCACAACTATTCTCCGGAGATGACTAACCAGTTTTTCTTCGATGGATTATTAGACCATGGGAAACGAGAAGTAGAGATAGTGGGGGGAGAAGATTTCGGAGACTTGACAGTGACCGAGGCGAGATGGGTGTTGGAGAAGCAAAGCGAGAAATCTAGACAAACCAACTCTCGGCCTCGTAAAATGAAGGTCAATGAGATTTCCATTCCCGATCCTGATTTAGATGACGGCAAGTTAGTCAAAGCGAAATGTGAGGAGATATTTGACGAGAAATTAGTAGCTTGGAAAGCCGAGCGGGCGAGCAAGGCCGCAGCACAGAAGATGACTGTAACTTGTAACCAGTGTGGATCCCCCTAGAATTTAGCAGACGTGTGTCTAAACAACATTGTGCAGCAAGAAGACGTTAACGCAATTCAGAGTTATTCGAATCAAAAGAAGTACACATCGCAACGTGATAATCCTCTCTTTAAGTGGGTCCCAGGAAACCCAAATCATATGCCACCTGATCCTCAATATCCTCCACCACAATATGCTCAAGCACCATTGCCGCCTACACAAAATAATTTTCATACTCAAGGGCAGGTGCCTACAATAGTTCAGTCAACGGATCAGCTATTGGTTTGGCAGCAGAATCAATTGGCCGAGACTCTTAAAAATCGAGATGGACTCGCTGACGTTAGAAACGAAATCACTGACATTAAGAAGGTTATACTTGAGAATACAGTTGGGCAAAGGAAACTTGAAGCAGCAATAGGCCAATTATCAACTCACTTAGCCAAACTCTCATATGAAAAAGGTAAACTTCCAAGCCAAGCAGAACAGGCATCGGCTGTTCATGTCCTTCGCAGTGGGAAGAAGATCAATAATGGCGTAGTGGACCAGGATGAGGAAATTGTCTCTACACCAGTAGACAAGCTACATAAATCCACTAATAGATATGTTCCTGGATCCATTTAAGGGGCAATTCCGAACAACGCCCTTGGCAAAGATGAATCATCACTTCCGAAGCAAGTAACGACGCAAATTAAGGATGTTGTTACTTTTCCGAGCCGGTTGCGTCCAGCGAAAGAGAACAAGAGGTTCATGGAGCTATACAACCTCTTGAAGAAGGTCAATATCAACCTACCACTTTTGGAGGTAATCAAAATAATGCCCGCCTATGCTAAATTCTTTAAGGAACTTGCCTCAAAAGAGAGACGTTTGGCGACGAATCAATATGTAACATTGCCGAAGGAAGTTAGTGCATTTTTCAAGAAGCCATTACCACCCAAGGAACGCGATCCTGGAAGTTTCTGCATCACCATTTCGTTGGTTAATGGACAAAAAGCAATAGGAATGTTAGATCTTGGAGCAGGAGTAAATCTATTGCCGCATTCGCTTTATCGAGAATTTGATCTTGGACCACTAAAGCCGACAACCATGCGTCTACAGTTGGCCGATCACTCAATCCGACTACCTTTGGGAATAGTTGAGGATGTTTTAGTACAAGTTGGAGAGCTCATAATTCTGGTTGATTTTGTGGTTATGGACGTTGGCGAGGTACTGGCTGAGAGCACTGAGCATACCATTTTATTGGGGCGCCCGTTATGTCTACCTACCATACGCTAATTAATGTTCACAAAGGGAGGATGACCATGACCGTTTTGGGCGAGAAAGTGACGTTTTCTCTCAAGGATATTCAAAATACTCCTACCCCTGCCATGATAGATGACTGTTCGTTCGTTGATCCCATTACATCATGCATTCACGAGCTTATGGGAGTCGTAGTTGTAGACGAATTAGGCGACGGGGACGATGCCGAATTTTGGAGGAAGGAGGAGGATACTCAAGAAGATGACTTCGGTGAGGAGCTTGATGAGTTTGACGACGAGAAGCATTTGAGTGGAGAAGGTTTGATCGAGTTACTAGGTATCGACATGAGCGATATTATTGAAGAATTTCGGGATGAATTAGATGTGGAGTTGAAGCCACCGATGAATCATTATATGTACGATTTCCTCGACTTTAACGAAAATTTCATAGATGTGAAGAGCAAGGGTGAGACATACTTCAACGACTGGACAAGGAAGAAGAATAAATCAAAAGAAGTTCGCACCAAAGAATTCAAAAACTTGCAGTATGAGGTTGGAGAATTAGTGCTGTATAATCATAAGCGTAAGTTCGATCCAAAGGCCAATATGAATTCGGCATGGAGTGGACCATTTTTGATACAAGAGATGGATGAGTATGGAGTTGCCACTCTATACGATGAGCGTGACAAGTCGAATTCCCAAGTCCACAAGCATCGACTTAAGCCTTATTACGAGAAATATATGACAAGTCAAGATAGAAGCAAGTAGGGGTTCATGGACCCACCACGAGCTGGAAATTGATCAAGCGAACATACGTCGAGCTGTCGACGTTAAACAAGCGCTTCTTGGGAGGCAACCCAAGCGTTCGTCAGTTTTTATTTTCTTTTCTTTAATTTTCTTTTGATGTTTATTTTATTTTATTTCTGTCTTTTTATTGTGTCAATTGCCGTGGTACATTTATGTGTGCGTTAATGTGCAGAAATTTCAAAAACTCGCTAAACAGGACATTTAGCGGTTCAATAGCGGTAATAGCTACCGCTAAGTCCGACCGTTAACAATCACCGCTAGCGCTAGCCGCAGCAACCAGGGATAACGATACATACTTACGATAGGTAGCAACCGCTAATAGCTACCGTTAGCTGGAAAAGGAAGCAGATTTTTGACCTTAAAACAGAGAACGTAGCGGTATGGTTAACGGTAACGCCTAACCGCTGCGTGTTGCCGCTATTCGCGTCTGCCGTCCAATTTTTACGAAATTTGTTTTCACCGACCGAGGTCGCAATCCGACCCAATTTAGCCGCAGTCTGGAAACCTTTTGATGAGCTACAATCCACCCATTTCCGACATTGAGCCGCAATCCGGCCGCTTCAAATCCCGAACGATGTGCCACCGGGCACTTGCGGGACGCAATTGATTACAATCGTATCTTTTACTTTTTGTTTTCTTTTTCTTAAAAAAAAAATACAATAAAAATTTAAAATTCCAAAAAATATTAGTTAGTTTGCTTTTATTATTTGTTTTGTTTTTGTAAGTTTTTCTGTCAAGACATCCAATCATGAGTTCAAGACGAGAAATTATTGCACGAGTACTTTTGGAGAAGCTCAACTATCGATTTTTCAGGGATGTTCTCTTATCTCCCTTGCGTTTATTTTCTTTATATTTATGGCAACCAGGAGTTTGCCACATTTTTTTAGAGGGGGGGATGGTTGAGTTGTGATTTATAATTGAAAATTGTGCAAAATTTAAAATTTTCGTGAGTTTGTCTTAGCTAATATTTTACGTGATTGATTGCTATTTCTGCGCTGAATTGTGTTTGTATGGCTTGCCTGTCGAAGTTAATTATGTTTGATTTGAGGTTCTAGTCTTTTGAGCGTGCATAAGTGTATAAATATTTCAAACCGGTGAAGAAGTAGCAAGAAATTGAAGCTGCCACACTTTCTAGAAGGGTTATGCTTCTGGAACCGTTGTCGTTGAAGCTAAGGGTTACACTTAGCGGTCACCCCAACCGTTAGCTGTTACCGCTGACCCTTAAACGGTTACTGACAACCGATGTTAACGATCGGAGTGCTGAATTCAAGAGCTAACGAAAACTTTCTATAACGGTTGCCTTATAACCGTTGTCGTCAGCCCGAAATGCAAAATAAAAATAGTTAACGGTTACTACTAACCGTTAGCGAGTAACCGTTAGCGGGCCCAGGAAGCAGCAGAACAGATTTTTCGGCCCATTTCGCCGGAAA
>BMAC01000648.1:98377-132442 GCA_014905375.1 Phtheirospermum japonicum | reverse complement strand
ATTTATATTTATATATTGTAAAATGGTACTTGGACGCAATTGATTTCGCACAAAACCTTAAAAGCAGCGTCAATTCAAAACTTTTTTCATGCAAAAAAGCCTAAATCCTATAAATACCATCTTTAATCCGTGTGTTAGTGGGTGCGATACGTGTAACCCTAAATACTTACCATAAACATAATCCTAGGGTTTGGAGTCGGATCAAAAACACCAAAATGCAGAGATCGACGAGAAAATCGAAGATTCGACGAAGACGAGTTTCAGAGCCCGTTCGACGCCGTTCATCCATTTCTCGACCGATTTGCAGCGTTACACTTCGAAATAGCCGAAGTACTTTCAGTTTTCAGTAGATTAAACAAGTACTCTTAAACCTTTAATTAGTTTCGTAGTTTTAAATCTTTAGTTTCAAGTTTCGAATATTATTTAGTTTACGTACGTATTTTATTTGGATTAGTTGATCGTAGTTAGTTTATAATTAGTTTTTCATGCTATATGTTGGATGTGTTATGCTCTGGATAGTTGAGGTTAATTCATGCATGAAAAGATCGTAGTTTTTAGTTCCAGAAATTGTTAACTGTTACGCTAACGGTTACCCTAACCGTTAGCATAACCATTAGCTGTTGGTAGTTAGTAACCGTTAGCCTATTTTAGTTAATTTGTTAGCTTTTAGTTTGATGAATATGTTTGATTGCTTTAGTTAGGATCAGTTGTTGAACTTTAATTTCGTAATTAATTTAGTTTCTTAGTTAATTTGAATTATTAATTAAATTAAATTATTAATTAGTTAATTAGTTAATTAATCAAGTTTAGTTAATTTAGAATTTAATTTAGTTAATCATTAGTTCAATTTTCAGTTGGTTATTTAGTTTAAACAATTTAGTTAATTTAGTTGATAATCTAGTTCAAGATAATTAGTTTAATTAGATTTAGCCTTAATATAGCTTAGTTCATAATGGTTAATTCAAATTCTTAAAAAAACCCCCAAGTTGTATGTATAATTTATTTTCTTGAAAATTGAAGAGAAATATCCAATAAGACCGAACAGTTGTCCTCAAGAGAATCGACTGGAGTCAAACTCATTATCCTACAAGTTCCTCGTACTCTTGCGAGCAAACTTACGTGTTTTATTAAATATTTTAAAAAGGGATGCATAAAAGTTTGGTTCAGTATTCTTCGGGAGAACTAATAAAATTTTGTGAAGATAATGGTATAATACATGAGTTTACACCTCCTTATTCACCTCAATCAAATGGTGTAGGTGAAAGAAAAAATAGGACTTTGATGGATATGGTTAATAATGCAATGTTGTTAAATTCTGGAGCACCTTAGAATTTGTGGGGGGAAGCAATTTTATCTTTTTGTTTTGTACCAAATTGATTTATTGTTAAAGATAACGATAAAACTCCGTATGAGTTATGGAAAAAGAGGCTCCAAGTCTGAATTTTCTTAAAGTGTGGAGGTGTCTAGCAAAAGTAGTAATATCCGAGTTTAAGAGGAAGAAAATAGGACCTAAAACTATAGATGCTATTTTTCTTGGTTATGCTCAAAATAGTAGTGCGAATAGATTTTTAGTTGTTAATTCTGAAGTTAGTGGAATTTCTAATAATACAATTATTGAAGCTAGAAATGCTACATATTTTGAGAATATTTTTCCTTTTAAAACTAGAATTCCTCATGAGCCTAGTAAGTCTAGACTTGAATCTTTTGAAGGTGAGTCTTCTACTCATGTAAATTTAGAAAATAAAGAAGAAACATTGGTAGAATTAAGAAAAAGTAAAAGAACCAAGGTTAAAAAGAGTTTCGGAGATGATTTTATTACATTCTTAGTTCAAGGAGATCCACAAACTTATGATGAAGCAATATCTTCTATGGATGCACCATTTTGGAAAGAAGCTATCAAAGATGAATATAATTTTATAATTCAAAATAATACTTGGGTTTTATTTGATTTACCTGTAGGTAGTAAATTAATAAGGTGCAAGTGGATTTTTAAGAAAAAAATTAAAAGTTGATGGTACAATAGATAAACATAAAGCAAAACTAGTGTATAAAGGATTTAATCAAGTGCGAAGGAATAGATTATTTTTATACTTATTCTCCAGTTGTTAGGATTTCAAGTATTAGAGTCTTATTGGCTTTATCTTCTATTCATAAGTTAATGATATATCAGATGGATGTCAAGACCACATTCTTAAATGGGGATTTAGATGAAGAAATTTGTATGGAACAACCTCAAGGTTTTAAGGTGAAAGGACAAGAGCATAAAGTATGTAAATTAGTCAAATCCTTATATGGTTTAAAACAAGCACCAAAACAGTGGCATGAAAAATTTAATATTGTTATACATAGTTTTGGGTTTAAATCAAATGAAGATGATAAGTGTATATACTGCAAGAAAGAAAATGGTGAATATGTGATATTGTGTTTATATGTGGATGACATATAATTTTTTGTTCAAGTTTGAGTTTAATTGAAAATGTGAAAACTTATTTGTCGGAGAACTTTGAGATGAAGGATTCAGGAGAAGCACATATAATATTGGGCATGAAAATTAAAATGCTAAAAGAAAGCATATTATTAAATCAAGTTGATTCTATTGAAATATTCTTGATAAAATTCAATTATTATGATTGTAAACCAGTGTCACTCCTTATGATCCAAATGTACATTTATACAAAAATTTAGGAGAACCCGTGTCTCAATTAAAGTTTTCTCAAATTATAGGATCTTTATTATATTTCACAAATAGAACAAGACCAGATATTTCTTATGAAGTAGGGAGACTTAATAGATACACACATAATCCTAGTAAGGATCATTGAAGTGCTTTAGAAAGAATACTTAAGTATCTTAGAGGAACTTTAAACTTCTCCTTATGTTATAAAGGTTTTCCGAATGAACTTGAGGGATATAGTGATGCAAATTGGATCACTGATAATTCTGAAATTAAGTCAACTAGTGGATTTATTTTTATATTAGGTGGAGCAGCAGTAACATGGGGATATAAAAAACAAACTGTTATATCTAGAAGTACAATGGAAGCTGAATTAATAGCTTTAGACACTACTTGTACAACTGCTGAATGGTTGCGAGATTTATTACTTGACATTCCACTTATTTCAAAACCATTACCTGCTATTTCTATTCATTGTGATTGCAAAGTTATGATTGATCTTGTAAAACAAACACACTCAAATAAAATAATGAATAGACACTTACATGCAAGAAATAAAATTATAAATCTTTGTTGAAGAGAAATGTGGTATCTCTTGATTTTGTGAAATCTGAGAAAAATTTGGCAGACAATTTGACCAAAGGTCTACCTAATAAAGGTGGTTTTGAATCATCGAGGGGGGTGGGCTTATGCCCACAAGGGAGTCACCTCCAGGAGTAACCCAACCTTTGTAATTGAAGAACTCATGAAAAAGGTTCAATGGGTAGAAACAACCTGTATTGCGCGACTCATTTAGCACTACTTTATAAAAGTGATAACTTTCCCATCCCTATGGTGATAGTGCTATATCGTGTGATATTAGATTGGATTATGATCCTTAATGAAATCGAGGCGGGAATTCCGCAGGGTATAGATCACACATACCCTTGGAGGTTTCACCTAAATGAGAGTTACCATGAGGGTGTGGCTACGGGTTTGGGCGAACCCTAGAGATTCTCATGAGAATCAAGATTAGAGCGCATGGCCATTAATAGCGCTAACCCGTTCGAACAAAAACTGATATTGATGCTATGTGTGTGGTGTATGAAGATTTGTTCAAGGTTCCTAATTCAAGGCATAATCTAGTTCCCTAATGTACCTCGACTTCTGTGAAAGCTAATGTTGACTTGAGATAATTTGAAGTTTTTACTTGTTAATGAAATTAAAAGGAGGGTTAGTGTTTTTCTTGCTATTTATATTTCAATTTAGTTCATAGTGATTGAATTAATACGTTAATCATTGAAGTTGTTGAAACAACGAAGCATGTGCTTATTTGGTAATTTATTTGTAATTCAAGTTGACCAGTCATTTCAAATGTGAGAATGTTTTCTAGAATGAACTATATTAAAAATAGGATGCGAAATAGTAGGTGTGATGCATTACTAAATGATGCTTGATAAGTTTTATCGAGAAGAATGCAGTTCTATATATTTTTGATGATGATATCACCTCCGCAAAATGAAGCATTCGATCCCTTTGCTACTGGTGAAGCATTACCATATAAACTACTACTATTTATAAATTAATTATTGAATCAGGATGAACCATTTTAGTTAAAATCCAAGCTTCGGTAATATGTTAGATTTTAGAATCAGTTAGTCACCACAACTTACCTTTCAATAAACAGATCTTAAAGCCACGTTACAATTGAAACAAAATCCCAAACTTCAATCAGAAGAAAACACCGTACTTTCCAACTGATAAGCTTTGGTGAAAAAGGAAGGCCAAGAAAGATAGGTCGACAGAATGCTGCTAACAGTGGATGCCCCGACGAGCATATTCATCACCACGATCTGGAGCTGGATGGCCTCAAGTGGGGACGCCCCGCCCATTATGAGGCCCGTCATCGCACCCGGGAGCGAAATTAGTCCTACGGTCTTGGCATTGTCCAACACCGGTGACAGTGCGATCACGAGTGCCCTTCTCACTTGTTGCATCGTCGCTTGGCGGGGAGTTGCCCCCAGAGCAAGTGCCGTCTCCACCTGGAAATAATTGGCACTCATTTTAGCGTTTGAAGATATAATTTTAAATGCGTTTGATTTACAAAATTCACATTTACCATTGGAACAGATTTCTTAATAATAATAATATTGTATTTGTTATGTCATTAGCAATAAGAGATGCTCTTATATTCAAAATATCCCAACATGGCCCCACATCAATAGACAATATGATAATCTAAATATCTTTTAATTTTTTTCTATCTTTCAATAATAATAATAACAATAAAAATCAATTCAATCTCGAAAACTCGATCGTAAATATCCAAAGATGAAAATGGATTGTGAATAACAATCAAACAAGTCCTGAATCGCTAGGCTTAGTCCTTAGCAACTCAGGGGAATCGAAGATTCAACATGAACAACATACCAGACTCATCTGAATCTTGATGTCGTCCCGAAGCTTTTTCATCGTAACGCCGGTGACAGTCATTGCGTTGCCGACCATCATCCCCGCGACCGGGATGATGTATCTCGGAGTGAAGGGGAAAACATTTAAAATCACCAACAAAAACATTGTAATGGCCGTTCCGGCCAGAATCGACACTCCCGCTACATACTTTCCTCTTGGCACGTGTTTTGCACGTTGTCCCGCAGTATAACCAGCAACACAAACCTGTTCAACCACAAACAAGCTGATCAAAGTCAACTGTACATAAGAGATAGGAGAAAGTTTCAAAATATGGATATGTCAGCAGATTAAATTTAAATTTCTTTATGCACAATAATTCAGAATTTGATAAAGTCATACATTCTATTTTCTATACGCAAATACATACCATGAAAAGATAAGCCATGACAATCCAAACAGCATTGTCCTGATTAAATATGAACTGCAAAACAAACCCAATAATTGAGAGTTGCAAAAAAGCCCTGAAAATGGAATAGACCATTTCACCCTCCAGCCCCAGCCTCTGCAAGTACGACAACGCCACAGCAACCGCCACCACCGCCAGTGCCAGCGCCGGCTTTATCATACCCTTCAAAAACTCCACCACCCATTCCCAGTCCATAGCTAACAATAACACCCAACTAAACAGGTTCTAACTAACTGATAATGAAAACTGTAATTGCAGGTACAATTAATTAATAAAGGTACAGTATAAGATTCATATAAATAAAGAAAGTGGTAAAGGCAAAATGCGCCAACAGGTGGATTTGCAGAAAAAACCTTCCCCTGATAGATTTTTTTTTTTCTTTTCTAGCTTTTAGGACAACTCGTGGAGTTTGTATTTGAAGTTGGCAAAAAAAGTGCTTTTATGGTTTATAAATATGTGCGTGGGATTGGTGAAAGTGATTGCACAGGTACGTACGACCACATACGAATGGTACCATGTTGGTGGAAAATTTTAAAAATTCTAAAAGGTTCTTTTCACAATCTGACATCCGACTTTTTCTTTGTCTTTTTTTCTTATCCTTATCAAAGTTTCTATTGATATATTTTCATTTTGTTATAAATAATCATTTAAAAGTTATTTTATATTATATGGATTTAGGGTGATAATTCATTTTGTGTTTGTTAATTTTTTTCATAATTAATTATCATAAAATATAAATGAGTCTCAGATCTTGAGCAGTTGATGTGACCAAAAAGATTGGTTCACCCAAAAAAAGAAAGTGATGAACTGAAATATGTATTCGGCGACCTGATAGATTTCCAGAAAGCTCCTGGCGACCTGATCAACCCGCAAAACAGAACCCAAGCCAGGCGGTGGACAGCCTCAGCGTAGACCCTCCGATACTTAAGTCATATAGTGTTTGAGAGATTATTCGAGAGCTTAAACAAAGGATAAAATCAACTTAGAGAGGAAAGAATGAGACATGAGTCCTCTTTATATAGATGAGAGATGTGTTCCCAATCTAGGGTTCCCATCACCTATTAGAACTATAATTCCATAAACAACGGCCGACTCAAAATTATGATTTCTCTTGTATGCTAAATTTTCATAAATATGAGAACTCTCGCTAAATTACCGTAATAACCATGAGTCAATAACCATGTCCATAATCTTAGTTCGCTGAGACCCCATACCATGACCTATATTAGCCCAACAGTGCCCAAAAACCATGAAGCCCATCTTTCAGCACCAAACTACCACTCAGTATCGAGCTGCCATAATACAATTTATTTCATAAGAGCTCGCTACCTCACATAAGAGCTCGCCACGCTTATACGAGATGTCGCCGCCCCAAAAACAGCTCTCCCACCTCCCAGAAGGCTTGCACCTTCCAGAAGAGGAGGTCACTTACTAAATCCATATGATATCTGCATGCTCGCTGACGTGAATATTTGATGTCGTATCAGATAGTCCCCCACATTTTACTTGGTTGAGGTAGGAAACCAAGTGGAATGTAATCATGAGTTAATCCCATAAGTCATCGGCGCACCTCTTGGTAAAAGTTCGAAACCAAATGCCATCACCTCCCATTTAAGAACATTAAATGCGTTTTGAAAAGTGTCGGACACACGTTGCCAGCCCATTACCTCGTAATATATTTAATTATGTTGGATAAGAAATGAAAGGTTCACAATAAACCCTACCAACTTTTTTCCGCTGATCAAAAAACCCTGCTGTCCTTTCAACTTTTATGCCGTCCCATACACAAAACACCTCTTCACCTTCATTTGTCTCCATTTCAAGAAAACAAAGCGGATATTCGCCATTTCTTTTTGCAAAATTACCTTCAGAACTCTACAAGAATCGCAAACACGATCAACCGCGACAAATTCATCACACTGCAATCATTATGATAAGTAAGTCCCCCTGATTTGCCGTCCTGATACTGGTTATCAATTTCCACTATAATTTTCTATTTTTTGAATATATATCACAAAGTTTCCTTATTTCAGATGACCCCAAACTCTCTTAGATTTATGTTTGGGTACATAATATTGTGTAAATTCTATAATGTAGCTCCTGAAGTAGATTTTTTTTCCATTTTGTTTTCAAATAAAAAAGTAAAAAGACTCTTTCTACCTTTCTTCGCGTCAAAAGACGCTCTTTTTAGTGAATCCCTCGTCAAAAGTCCATGACTGGGGATCTAAATTCTTTTTTTATTTATTCTACCAAATTGTGGCCATTCCTTTCCGAATGGCAAGAAGTAACCCTCTTCAAGAGGCAATACCCTCTGAAAAAGACCAAACTGGCCTCTACCATAAACACTTAGCCCTACTCACAGAATAGAGTAAATGCCCTTACGACGTGATGAGACTCACCGAGTCAGAGAGGCTATACTCCTTCGCGGGCCTTAGCCAGTGACCTCTGGAACTAACCAGACCCGAATTCGGTAGGTTTTATCATATCCTAATTCCTTTACATTCTGGACTTGCATCGCAAAGCTCCTGTAGTTGGACAGCGTCTACGATAATAACCTGCCTTGCTCTTTTTGTAGAGCGCATTATTTTTTACTCCAGATATTCCAGCTCGGAGAGAGGGACGACAATCCAACTGGACCCCAGCCTAGCAGTGACGTCGGCGGGCTCAGCTCCCATCATCGTTGTCGACAAAGAAGTGGAGCTCTCCCTGGCTGCGAGGGATGAACAAGAGGAGCCTGCGGATGTGGAGGATCAAATACCACTTCGAACTGTGTGGACAAAGGGAAGAAGAAGAGACCAGCTCGCGAGCAAACTCCAATGCAGTGCACACTTCCGTAATCCCCGACAGTTCATTGATCTGCCCGTAACGAATCGGGCCCGAGACATTCGTATCATAGTGAAGCTCGTTCTCGAACTTGGCATTGCAAGCGCGATCCAAATGGACCTCAAATTTTTTAGAATTATTGTAGCTGAAATTTTTTACCCCCTTGGGGAGCAATCCCATTGGCAGGTCGTGAGTACTTAAAACCTCGTATATCGACGATCCCGATGGCTCGTCGGAAGCTGATATCGACGGCGGAAATGAAGATCCGAGGAGAATTGCTAGTAAAATGAATAAAAGGGTTCTGGATCGGGAGAGAAAAAACGATTGAAAAAATAGGAATATAAAAAAGGATAAAAAGAAATTGAATAAAAGAAAAGAAATTGAACTTGACATGTCACCGCCACGTCAGCGATAGGGGTCCGTAATGGAGCCCCATCTGGTTTCATAGAAAAAATGCCATTTCCATTGTGCGGGAATTAATTTAGTTGTCATAATCGTTTCGGCCTTTAAAATTTTAACTTGATCAAATCAAATAACTATGAAAGCGTAGTTTTTTCACAAAAAAATGAAATCTCATATTCAATAAAAAAGGTAATGCGAATAATTAAATCATATTGGAAGTTTAGTGAACTTATTATTATTTTTTTTCTTTTCTTTTTTTTTTCTTTTTCTTCTTCTTTTTTTTATGAGTACCCATGAAGATGAGGTACAAACGAGCATAGTTTACATAAAAAAAAAAAAGGAGAGTTCATTGACTCCGATCTTACGTTGCTAAGTGCAACTGATAACATTCGGACGATTTTGCACAAGGAGTTTTAACGTCTCTAAAATAAAAATAAAAATTACATAAAATCCTATAGAGGGTATCGGAAAATGGGACTAGTAGAGAGTATTCGAATATTAAGAACGAAATAAGAATAGAACAGGGGACAAAACACTTCATAAATTCTTTACACTTCATTCCCCACAATTACACTATTGTTCGAACGGAAGTCTAAATATCCTAACCAAAGCATCTAACTACGTTACTTCGTCAAGGTTCCAGTCAATATAAATAGACACAACTCAAATCAACCACAAGCAAGCATACAAACAATTACTAACCAAGGACAAACCCCCCCACACTTAAACCATACAATGCTCACATTGTATAATACGAAAAATTAAGCAAGGTATGGTAAAAGGTAAGAGAAAGAGAGAGACGTCCATGAAATCGCGCTTGTGGTGATGAGTCGAGCATCCAAAAATGTCAAACGGGCTTCAAAGTCGAGGGGAATCTGAAACGAAAAGAAACAAAAACACACAAAAATAACAAAGTTAAAAGGCTTGGGTTGCCTCCCAAGAAGCGCTTGTTTAACGTCAAAAGCTCGATGACGTTTATGTTTGATGTCATCCCGGGTCTAAAAATAAATGACGATCGTGCCACGCCTTGGTATTCTCCAAGAGCAAGAATTGGCGATGATAATCACCAAGGCGGGCACAAGAAGCACGTCCCGATATACAAAACACTTCAACTAACTTTGGAGGTCGGAACCACGAGTAATCGATCACCACGAAGATATCAAAGGACAATTGTAGCATGGGGTGATCGGGCTTCTCGACTATCTCGTCCACCACCTCAAAATTAAGTTTCAACAAAGCGTCGGGTGGTTCAAAATGTGGCTCAATAATCTCACTCCCCTCCAAAACCGACACCACAACTCCACCATCTACACAAAGAGTAGGTAGTCTCGAATTTCCATCATTTTCCGAGCACTCCAACGGCAACATCCCCACACTTTTATCCACAGCGTCATCAAAAATCACAAGGGGGGCGATCTCAACCAACTCCTCAATCTCAGCCTCCTCACAAGCCCCTTTCGAACAAACCTTCAAGGTAGGCTCCACCACATCAAATATCAGCACCTCGTCAAAACGAGGTCGGTTTACCCCATCCCGAGTTTCATAATCATTTATGGGTGAATTGGATATGGTATGATGGTTGGAATTTGGATTATGACACGAATGAGACAAGGGATAATAATCGTAGCTCAAAGTATAAGAATATGAATCGCAAGGAGCACACGGATATTTGTATCTCGAATCGTGATAAGTGGTTGGATCGTGATGACCAAAACTAGGATCGTAATGATCGGCATAAGGGTCATTGTGGACCGAATTGTAAGAAATCGACTGTGGGGCCCATTGGTGGTTTGGAGGTTTGGATTGTGGGAAGTAGAACGTCTCAATGTACCTCTTAGTTTTATACAATAACTAAAGTCCTGAAAGTTCTTAATCATCACTAGTCTTTCGTCTCCTCTTTGCTTTTGTGGTCCATCTAATATACCACAATTTTCATGTCCGATCCTTCTTCGACTCTTCTTTTTTTTTTCTTACATGATAAAAAGAAAAAGAAAGCGTTGTCTCTCTTCTTAATATTAGGGAGAGATTTTTTTAGTTTCCAAGTTTCAATCTAATTTGATCTCCTACCTTCAAGAGAACTTTATCTAAAATGAATCATTTCCCAATAGGAATTTTTTATGCCTTTAACTATCTTATAATTAAGTAATTCATAAATAATTAAATATCATATCTATCCTATATATTAATTCAAAATCCTCCTATCCTATATGTCTATTTTTCACGCTTCGTTAGATTCGGAGAATTTTTTTGTGCTTCTGTGTCATATGAGCCTAATATTTACCTAATTTAGTTTTTTTTTAATTATATTTTACCTAATTTAGTTTTTTTCTTTTATTATATTTTACCTAATTTAATATTTTTCTAATATTATGTTTTGCCTAATTCAATATCTTACTTTTATTCTTCTAATATAAAAATATAATTAAGTTATATATAATTAGAAAAAATCTATATAATTTGAATTGATTTTTATTTATAATAAAGTTTAAAATAATTTTATTAGAGTTTTAAATAATTATTTAAGAAAAATATGAGTTATATAAAATTATTACAAAGTAAAAATAAATATAAAAAATATAAACTAAATATCTTTATGTAATCCGAATATAATGAATTGAAGATAACATTAAAGATATATATTAAAAACTATTGGTACGCTAAAAAAAATAAAATAAAACAAAAAAGATAAATAAAAATAAATTATTGCGCCTAAAAAATAAATATTAAATATATTATAAGTTTTTTATCTAATCACAATATAATAAATTGATACACACATTATATATGTATACAAACAAATTAGTGTCTTACGCGGGAAAAAAATAAATAATATTACATATACTATAGGTTAGATGTACGACCTTTTTCTCAACCGAATTATCAACGTCTTATTGATTTTAATTTTTTATATTACATATTCACATTTGATATGCGATTGTTGTATGTTTTACATTTTTACAAACTCAATCTTTTATGAGTTTCCCCTTCGAATTTAGGGTATTTTGATACACTTTAAACTAATTCGCGGTAAAATAAACTTGAAAATTCTTTATTGTGAAAACCAGTTTTAGTGTAATTAGAACAAATAAAGATCTGATTTGTGTGTAAAAATTATTTATTTTGAAAAATAATCTTCCTGTAAATAGAACAAGTAATATTATGATTTTTATGTACAGTTTCCAATATTATTCTTTTAGTATTTATAATGAATATTAATCCTTTTCAAATCTCGCATAATATCTATCTATCTATCTATTTATCTCTCTCTCTCTCTATATATATATATAGGATTAGGTTCAAATAGAACCCACGTCAATATATGCGAACCTAGGGACCAATCTAGACCTTTGAATCTAATAATTTGTGTGGATCAGATTTTTTCTATTTTTAAAATTTATTAAATTATAAATATAGAAGGACAAGGGCCTTTATGTAATCTTACAAAGCTATTAATCACATTAAATACCTTCCCTAAATCCCAACCCTAGAACCCACCATCTTCTCTTCAAACCCGTCCCCTTCACCTTCCTCGTCTCTCCCCTCATTCGGCGGTTCGGCTGAACTCCTGAAAGCACACGAACCCCTCCCCGTTGCTGTCCACCCCTCTTATCATGTGCTGGCAGTCCTCTAGCGTGCACTCGGCGTCGCCGATCGTCCTGAAAACCCTAAAAAGCTCCACCGCCGTTATCCTCCCATCTCGATCCGAGTCGAAGAAGTCAAACGCCTCCCTCATCTCGCCGTCGCAAGCCGGCGGCGCGAACGCCGATCCGATCGCGTGGAACCCCTCCAGGCTAATGCACCCGCTCCCGTCCCTATCCACCTCGCTCAACATCAATGTCAGTTCCTCCCGGCTCGGCAGCTCGGCGGCGGCGCCTAGCCGGCCCAGTAGCCGCTCCAGATCCTCCGTCATTATTTACCGTCGCCGTCTTGATCAATCATCTGGAAGGCCAATCTCAGGTCGAAGCAGGTGTCGGGGAGCACGCTGGTCGCCGTGGAGGAGCCGTTGGGGTCTTCGGAGGAGGAGGATGAAAACGGGCATACGGGTACCCGATTTTCTGAAATTGGGGTTTTGGGGCCGCTGCTATTTTCGGCCATCAGCAAGGCGGCGGCGTGGCAGCAGCAATCGTCGAGGGCAGACGACGACAAATGGCAACCACCGCCTTTCACCTCTGTTCGCCGCACAATTCCCGGACCCGCCGCAGCAGTTCAATCGGCGATGTATGTAATTTTTCGTTTTAGTTTGTAATTGATCTACTCAATATCGGATGAATTGGAGTGGTTTTTGTGAGTGATTGGATTTGAATTGATTTGTTTGGTCATGTTTGGTTGTTGGTGATTTGAATTGGAACATGGCTGCAATCCTCGAAATTGGAGTTTGCTCTACTACTCGAGACTTTGGTTATGTGCTCAAGATAATTTGTCGGAGAGTTAAACGCAGGCATGATGATGGGTGGGGGGCGGTATTTTGTCTTTTGTATAAAGAAGAAAGCAAATGGAGAATGGAGAGTAGTTCCAAAAAGCAGTGTTAGTGTAGTTTCAAAGCACTATAACAATATTAGAAAAAGCACTCTAAGTATTCCAGATTCATTGTGTAGTAAAAGCAGTGGCAGTGTAGTAAAAAAAGCGCCGCAACAATATTAAGAAAGCACTCCAAAAAACTAGCACTGCCAACATTAAAAAAAAAAAAGTATTGCTGAAGACTTGTGTAGTGCTTTAAATAGTCATATACAATGCTTTTAATATTCAAATTTTTAATTTTAATTATATTTATTTATTTTTACATTTTTAAATATGCAATATGTATCTTAAATCGTAGATCTTGAGAATGTGATTAATTTGATATATATTTCATTAAAAATGAATAAAAATTAAAAAAGTTATGATTCGTTGAAGATTTGAGTTTTATTATAAATTATTGAATTTGCAGTTATATATCCGTTGTGCTTTCTAAAAAGCAATTTAGTGCTCTTCATAAACGTCGTTATATGTCCAAAATACCCTTTTTAATTATTTAATGGATTTTTTTAAATTATTACCATGCTGACATGTCATAATCTCAACCATCAAGATTATCCAATCTAATGGCCAAGATGAGTCCCTAGGTTCGCATATATTGACATGGTTCCATTTGAACCCAACCCTATATATATATATATATATATATATATATATATAGATAGATAGATATATATTCTACATATATATTAAACAAAAATATTTATATCCTACGCTTCTGCTTAGGAAACTTCGGGTTGATGTGTAACTTTCTGGTGATTCATTTGCTTATTTCGTGAGTTTCGGAGAGTTGGAGACTTACTAAAAAATAGAAGTTCTAATATCTAACTAATTTATTATATTTTCTTTATTATATTTCTTCTAATTTATTTTTTTATATTTACCTAATTTAATAAAAAAAAAAATTATTATATTATTTCTAATTCAATATTTTATTTATTCTTCTAATATAAATATGTCATATATAATTAGAAAAGTACTTATTTTCATTAAAATATTAAAAAAATACTTATAAGATAATATTAGTCAAAAAAATCTTAAATATTTATTAATAATCTAAATAAGTTTTATTTATAATAAATTTTTAAATTTTTTTATTCTTAGGATTTCAAATATATATAAATATGTAACTACTTTCTTAACAATTACAATCTAAACATATGAAATATAAACTTTAATAATAATAATGAATAATATTGATTAGACATAGGTTAAGAATATAACACCTTCTGGATTTTTATAAGCATGTAATCAAAAGTTATTATAAAATTAAATATAAATATTAAAATATTAAAATATTTATAGAATTTTGATACGGGTCGAGCGTGTGACAAGTTTTGAATTTCTTTAAGTATGTAAATAAAAAAAAATTAACAAGTTTAATCTAAGTATTAAAATAAAAAATTATAGTTAATAAATAGTAACAAGACATCAGTACAAGACAGTAGTTGATGATACAATATCTTTTGCATTTTTTATTTTTAAATTAAAAAATCTATAATGATCAAAAATATTTTTATATTTATATTTTGATAAATCCCATATAATACACGAGTATTAAACTAGTATTTAATATTGATAAACTAGTTCTTGAAGATTGATAAACTTTTTCTATTTTCTCATAAGAATCTGAATTTACATTTCTAACTAACTCTATAATTAGAAGGTGTACCAGAGACCATAGACTTATAATTAGAATTTTCAATAAATTGAATAAATAATCAAACTCTTTAATTATTATATTCAACTTATTAATTTCAATATTATTCAACTATATATTTGGAGTTGCACTTTTCTCCATTATAGAATAATTTACTCTATCGCATCTTGCGTCGTCAATTGATACAATCATTTCATATGGATTGATCCTCCATAGACAATTAATAATTAGAACTAGGTAAATTTCCGTTAACATTTCAATTACTTGTATTTCCTTATCTACCGTTAATTCACTAGCTAGTGTTTAATTTATAATCACCTTATAAATTAGAGGTCTCATTCCACTGGCCTCTAGAATTAACAAATGAGGGAACAATATTTTATTTGGTTAGGAAGTTATGGATTCAAACATCAAAGTTGAATAAGATTCTAAAATGCAAGTTTAGAGAATATTTATAAATAAACCTTAATGTACAAATTAAGAATCTTCTAAAATAAACGGGAGTCTATAATTATTTCAAGATTAAAATTTAACCATATATAATTATTTTGTGATTTAATTTAAATTTCATATCAAAACAGAATTTATTATAAAGTTCAAAATAAATCGGTTCAAATCCTACATAGTCGAATCTATACCTTTATAATAAAGTTGGTGGGCAGTACCAGTTGAACGCCATTTGTCAATGTTTGATTGGAGGGTGGTGTTTTGGGCCTTAACATTTGGGCTATTTGTTTAATTTCTCTTTGGGCTTTGTTTTTTCTTTTTTTGTTGGTAGTTTTATTTTATTTTAACTATCTTTCTTTCTATTTTTTCCTTCATTTTTTTTTCTTTCTCCCGAATCTTCTACTATCTGCTCTCTCTCTTTTCTGGCCAAAACCATGTATTTCTTCATTTATTTCTCCCAATACCTCTCCCTGCACTCTCTGCTCTCTCTTTTCTGGCCAAAACAATTCATGAAAATCCCTTTTTCGAAAGACCTAATCGGTCTTAAGGTTACCTGAAGGAATTGAACATATTGCCAGGATCTTGCAAGTTTTCCCAATCAAATTAACGCTTTCTGAATAAACTGCTGAAGAAAAGTGTGCCCAATTAAATGCACTGATTTGTATACCGTTGAATTGCAAAAGCTGATGTGAGTTTCTAARCCCTTTCGCGATCTTTTTTTTTTCTTTTTTTCAGGTGGCCGCTAATCAATTGTGTGGGTGTTTTTTCTTCTTCTCTGATTAATTTTTGTTTGAGGTGAATCTGAGTTGCTTCTTCTTTTTTTACTGTTCTGCGTTGCTTTTTTTTTTTTAAGAGATTTCTTTCAGTTGGGGGTTCTATGCCTTTGCTCTTCGGCGTTTTAGTTGGGGGTTCTATGGTGTTGGATCTACTAATTTTTTCAGGTAATTTCTCTCCTTTTTTTTTCTTTTAAAATTTTGTTTCTATTAGTTGGTTTCAAAAATTAGTGGTTGSTTTCTCTCAATTTCGTGATTGATTGTAGTAGGGTTTTCAAATGTTTTGTATTTTTGTTATTTATGTTTAGGGAAGTTTGATCAAGCTGGACAGTGGAGTATGAAGGTAATTTGAGATTGGCGACGACCAGAAGGAACAGGCATCAGCTTTCCACAGTTTAATTTAGTGATAAATCTAATTATCATATTTAGGGGTTTCGAATAATTYGAATTTTAAAAATAATTTTTTTTTCACTGGATTTCCGGGTATCAATCAACTTTAAAATAGTGAAACACTACCTTCTCTTTTGATTTTGAATACTTAGCTGGATGTGAAAAGAATCAAATATTGGATTCAAAAGCAAAAACCAAAATATTACTAAAAATTTAAGGGTAAAGTAGAAATAATAACAAAATATTTATAATTCCATTTATTTTTCTTAACTTCCGTATTTTTGTCTACCTGTTTATCTTTTGTGAACGCGGACTGGAATATTAATCTTCAACATGTTGATTAACTATTTAGAGGTTTCATGATCTATGACAATTATTGTGATTATTATTAAAAATATTGATGTTCAATTATTAATTATATCGTTTAAATTAGGAAATGGATTTTTGTTGTATTTAGTAATATAATTTATAATTTTTGTGATATAATTTYTATATATTATATGCCAYAGAAATCTGCATATCTGACTTKTATATTTATGTGTGTTWAAGATCGAAGAGCGAGCAAATGGCTGATTTTTTGTTGATGAGCTCAAGCGTTTATTGTGGAATTTTATAAAATGGGAGCTTTTTTTCAATTWTCAATTATCTTTTACTTATATATAAAGTTGATCAGGGTCGACATATGTCAGGTTTTGATTAGCTTATTGATTTAATTTTTCTTTTACTTATTGTGCTATTTTTTATGTTTTTCCACTTCTCCTCACATTACTGACCTAACACATGTGGTTCCTCGCAAAGCCTTTTTTTTTTATCCAGATCAACTGTACTCTATTAAACCTAATGTTTCCTCTGTCTAGGGATGGCATTGGCATTGAAAACCGTGAAGAAGCCATTGGCGAAAAAAAACCCAGCGACGGAGAAGAAGCCCAACGCCGGATAGAAACTGCAGAAGGTGGCGTTGTCGCCGCCGGAGACAAGAAGAAGAAGAAGAAGCGAACGAAGCCGGTTCACCCTGATATTGGGTTCCAAGCAAGGCCATGGGACCTTCAGCAGATGAGATCTTCATTCGCCGTATTCACTGTGAAGCAGTTTCGAAGCTCGGCTTGGCTCGGCGGGCCTTGATTCCTGAGTCTGATCGGTATGCTCTACACCCTCTTAATAATTGGAAYTAACAAAACTAGGGCCAAGAGTTTGTGTAGCTTATTTGGAGAAATAATGGTTATARTTTTGCCTGTAATCGAGCTTATCTAATTCAAAGCCAAACAAGGATAGCAAATTACATTATTCGTTATCTCACAATGTTAAACTGAWWTTGCATTTAGGTTAGGCAAATATGYAGAAATACACAAAGCTTTTGATTTCGGTGGTTYAATTTATCTTTAAATTATTCTATGAAMTAGGTGTTTCTACATAGACTATTTGGATCCACAAGTGTAGTAGATATGACTGTGTATACACTATTTGGATCCACAGGTGTAATCCATGTAATGATTCTGCCTTTTTTTTATTAACTTCAATATCAGCCAACAGTTACCGATATTTTAGGAGCGAAACGAATTACGATGTAAAAGTTGAAACCAAAACTGTGTTATATCATCCATTTGGAAAAAATTAAAATAGTATCAAGTCAAGAAACTTTGATTATAGGTATGGATATCATTTAATTTTCATTTAAAATGTGTTTTGAGCATGTTGTGCTCAGTGATTAGCACCAGGTCTAGCCACCCTCTTGCTCGGTTTGATGTTGTTAGGTGTTCCAAAAAAAGATGATCTATATAACAAGAAAAAATATTATTTTTACTGCGTACACTTCAATATCTTTTTTTGTAGATAAGGTACAGAAACCTCAAGATTGGAGATGGTTGGATTGTTCAACGCTCATGGTTTGTTTTCTATTCATCATTTTCTTTTCTTTTTTTTTTTTCCTGTTAGTGTGCATTGACTAACATTGAACATGAGTGTTTCTCCTATTTTGATTTTTATTCTTACTTCAAATACATTGTCAATTATATTATGAGTTCTTATTTGTTGAGAATTTGTGGATGTTTTGATGCTTGGATCTACTAAATTAGTATGGAAATGAAAAGCATGATTTTATTTAGATATGCAGGTGGGGTGGCTTGGTGTTGATTGAAAATATGAGTTTTTCATTGGTGTTGATGCTTAATAGGTGAGTTTTGGTTTGTTTTGCATCTCTTAGGCCTAATTAAGAAATGAGGCAATCTAAATGGAAGCTTCCCATAGTTGTCTCATCAGTGATGCGCTGTTTAGGCATAGGAATGAAACCAGTTTTATTTTTAGATTCGTGAAGTTGTGTTTGTGTGTAACGGTGTATTAATCTTTGGGCTATCTGTTGGCAACAAKTGTATRGGTTTACTTAATYGTACAAAATTGCAAAATGCCCCCATCGATATATGTTTCCATTTCACATATTGCATTTATCAAGGAGGGTAATTTGTAAATACTGAAATAATTTAACCCGCGGCGAAGCGCGGGTCACCATCTAGTTATATATAAATGTCACCACGACATTTAAATTAGATTGTCATATTCAAAATGTTTATATGCAGCATTAATGACGTTCTAATCTTAGATCCCAGACTTTAACTATACCTATCATGCACTTAATTAATTCATATCCAAAATTCTAAGTCACTCGTATATAATTTCTTTATATACTAAATTTATGATAACAAATAATGAATTTAGCATTTTTTTTATAAAATGTATAAATTAATTTAAACAAAATATTATTTCTTAAATTCTAAAACATAAGTACTATAATTACATATACTTTTAAAAGTACAATTTCTAACACTTGCTCAACGAACAAAGTTGCTCACACTTACACATGCGCCTTGTTCTTATGATCAGACTATTATTGAGCGACGATTAACGCTCTTTGCGATTAATTAAATTATTTTGGTGTTAAAAAAAAAAAATCCAGGATTGAAACTTTTAACAAAAATATTTAAATGGTATAAATTTGTGTAAAATTTTAAATAATAAAAGTAACCTAAAATACTATTTCATCCTTCCTATTCTATTGTCATAATTGACCATTTCATGAAAATTAAGAATATGATTGATATTACAAGGGCAACACTCTTGTTAGGCCGGATTAACGCATCATCCGTAAGCCAAAATTTCATATCAATACATTACAGTAAAAAAAACAATACATCATAGTACCAAATTTTTGTAGTACAAAAACCAATACCTCATAATACAAAAACCGATACAACATATTAACGGGTCAGATGGACTAACGGGTCATAACCCGTTAATCTGACCAAACACAAATTTTTGCCTTATAATTATAGGTATCAAATGTGCATAATATTTTTTTTCTTTAAAATAATTAAAATGAAAATAATAAAGATATATATAAAATTAGTAAAATAATATTTAATTTTTATTAGGAACATAATTCTTTTTTAAATAATAATGATAGAATGATATATTGAAATCTTTTAACACGTGAAAATAGAATTGTTGAATTTGTTTATGGACCACTTTCAGCTACAAGCCCAATGTGGTCTGGAACACAGGCAGGCCCAACACTCGTCATTTCATGCAATTTAGGGGGTCCAACTGTTCTATTCTCGAAACGCCAACGTATCCACTGTGAACTCACCTTTCACTGCAAACCCCAAAATTCGAACTATTTCAGTGGCCTTTCTCACTCCGAAGGTACCAAAATCAGCAAAGATGAGCCAACTGAGTCGAGCCGCGATGAAATGGAGCCGCCTTATCTCGACGGCTCAGCCAAATCGACGTCTGCCTTCGGCCTTCTTCGCGTCTCCGAAGCTGTTCTCTACCGAGGCAGCCGAGTCGAGCCTTGGCTCCTCCGGCGATCAGTTTCTTCAAACACCATCCTCTGGTTCTCATCGTTTTCTCATTGATAATGCTCATTTCAATGTTACCATTTTCTAAATTTTTGTGCATCGGCATTTCGTATTAGGGTTTTGGGTTTTGGGGTAAGATGGGTTTTCTTGTAAAATGTAATTTAATTGATTTAGACTTTTCCATTTGTCTTCTATCTTGATTTCGCGTAGGTTTTGGTTAATTATTTAGTATCATTTATGTGCTGCTTGTCAAGATAATGATATTGCAGGAAAAGAAAAGGCAAAAGTTAATATGTGAGAAACATTGTCATTTGTGGTTTAGATGCAAGTAGTTAGATGTGATTTTCTTTTTCTTTTTTGTGAATTAGTGATTTAAAATAATAGTTATCCACATTGATTTTAAATTGATTTGTTTGATGTTCTACATTTCCAATCATTTTGCATCGATGTCTGATGATACTAGGCATTACTGGAATTCAACCAATCAAAATTTCTTAATATATGCTCTGTTTTCGTTTCCAGGCTCTGTTTATGCAAGAGTTGGTAGTATCACGAGGTATACGACGAAGGGTGACATATTAAATTTACTTGAAGGGTGTGGGTTAAATCCGGAAAATCTTAAAGTTGAATACAATAGAAGTTATACTCCTTTAACAATGTAAGCATGTCTTGGGAACTTATTGACTTGATAATATGAAAAAAGGGTGAATGCATCATGTAATTGGCTGTCGTTTGTAGGATGGTTGAATTCCCCTCTAGATCAGGTTACGATGCAGCCTTCAAGGAGATTAATAGGAAAGGTCGCACGTATGGAATGAAAATGGTAATTTATTAAAGCCTACAACATTATCACATTTCTTTAACTATCCTTTATTATTATTTTTTTTTTTTTTAGAGATTATTAAAAAGAAAAAGAAAAAACCAGCTACTTTTGAAAATTGCAAAAACTACCCTTGAGGTTGAGTCTGTTTTACATTGTGCCCGCATTCCCTGACATCAGCTTCCGATGTCATCCAATATTTTACAATCACACCCCTCAGTTCTAAATATTATAATCTGCCACATCTTTTCGCCTGGCTGTTTGTAATATTTAGAAATGTTAAGGGATGTAAATTGTAAAAATGTTTGATGACGCCAGTAAATTCCAAATGTAAGACGGATGTTAACCTCAAGGGTGGTTTTTGTAATTTTCAAAGTTTTTGTAATTAGGCCAAACCTCGGGGGTATTTTTTGTGATACCAATATTTTATTTTTTATTGTTTATTTTACTCATTTGCAAACCTTGCTTCCAGGCTAATAAATCTGAGTGGGATGTGACTGCTCCTTTTGATGGGAAAGCGGTGAGGATCCATTTCATTTTAACACACTACTACATATTATTTTGAAAAGTTATTGGGAGTTATATATTGGGTTTTGATTTTTTACCTTTCTAATTTTCAGATTTTACTGTCTGGAATCCCGAGCCATGCATTGATAGATGATATAGAGCGATTCCTTTCTGGTTGTCAATACTATTCATCTTCCATTGATATATCTTACAAGTCAGTGCCGAAATGTTATTTAGAAAATTTTAAGCTGAATCTTCTTATGCAATCCCATTTTTGTAGAGTTTTTTTTAACTAAAGTTGAGTTTTTATAATGCAGGCAAACAAGCGAAGGCTTTCTCAGAATGGCAGTTGTACGCTTCCCATCCCAAGCTTTGGCCATGCACGCATGTATTACCAAAAACGGAGGCTATTGTCTTAATGGTCAAGTCTCAGTGCACGTTCTCCATTAGCTTCGCTTTTGTTTAATGGGAAAACTTTACGAACCAATTTAAGTTTTCATTATTGTTGGCAATGCTTTGGGATATATAGAATTCTGTTTTGAGGCTGAAAGTAGTGCTCGTGCAATTGCAATTTACGTTCGGTCTGAGCAACTCATTATTGTCATGCATTATTACTTTTTTCTTATTTTATTTTATCGCTTTGTTTTATGTTATTTAGAAATTTTTGGGAATAAAATACGTTTTGGAGCAGGTATGTTTAGCAGCTGGGTTGAAGATTTTTTTACGAATGAAAATGTGTTTGGATTGATTGCATGGAATTTCTATTTTTATTTTTTGGTGGGGTGGGGGGAATTATTATCATGCATTGATTTATTTTTTGCTGTTTGGATTGAACACTCTCCTTTCTCTCTTTTGAAACAAAACTCTGATCTATGATTCGATGGTGGTTGCAGTGTGGAGGTGGAATAGGGTAAATTGTTATCTTACCAATGTTAACTTTCCCAATTTATGGATCACTCTTTCCAGAATTGATGTTCAGAATTGATGTTGAGGATTTTGCAATGGTGCCATGTTAATAGCCAATTTCTTAGACTTGTTTGTCCCTAAATGGTCTTGTAATTATTTTTTGTTTTTGTTTTTTTGATTTTTTATGTTGTGTACCTTTTATTAGGGTTGGGTTTTGATTCCCTCCTTTCTCTCTTTTGAAAAAAAAGACTTGATAGTATCATTTTGGAATGATTGCAAAAACTACCATTGAAATTTGGCCAAATTACAAATAAATCAACTAACTTTGAATATTATAAAATAATTCTCGATATTATATTTAATTTATATTTTGAATCAAACGTCATGCTAACGAAAATTGATGAAGTTATCAAATGTTTTTACAATTACACTCCATGATTTTTTTGAAAATTGCATACAATCGTAACTTCGATTCCCGTTACATACAAATAGTAAGGTAAAAAGTTAGGCTATTTTTAATATTTTAAAAATTTAAATTGTGTTAAATATTGTAAGTATCCCATATTATTTTGATTAAGAATCTTCATAACAAAATAGCGACACACATTAACAAAACACAATTCCAATTACAACAACGACAACAAAWAAAAAGGCGTCAAACTCAAAATTTCCCAAACATTTGTTTTGAATGAAACCTACACATCCATTACCCCGCCAAACCCTCCTCCAAAACATACACCCCAATAATGGCCAACCCATCAACTACACTCTATACGGCCGCCTCATCCACCGCTGCACCGTCCTCCGCCTCCTCCGCCAGGCCAAGCAGCTCCACGCCCGCCTCATCCTCTCCTCCACCCCCGCCGACAACTTCCTCGCCTCCAAGCTCATCGCCTTCTACTCCAAAACCCACCAGCTCTCCTATGCACGCCACGTGTTCGATCAAATTCCCCACAAGAACACATTCGCCTTTAACGCCCTACTCATCGCCTACTCCGTTCATCACCGTCACACTGAGACGTTAAGACTGTTCAATTCCTGTTTATCTCAGAGAGATGATTGTTGGGATTTAACGGACGTTAAACCAGATAGCTTCACTTTGAGCTGTGCGCTGAAGGCGATGACGGAGGTGGCTTCGTACGGGCCTCTTTCGGCCCGAATGATGCATTGTTATGTGATTAAGTACGGGCTTGATTGGGATGTGTTTGTCAACAATGGGTTGGTGAGTTATTACTCAAGATGTGATGATTTGGTGTCCGCTCGAAAAGTGTTCGATGAAATGCCTCAGAGGGACTTGGTATCTTGGAACTCGATGTTGTCAGGGTACTCTCAAGGCGGGTCCTACGATGAATGCAAGGATTTGTACAGAACAATGTTGGGTTCGAAAAACGATCTAACTCCTGATGGTGTTACGGCCGTGAGCGTTTTGCACGCATGCGCACAATCAACCGATCTCGTATTTGGGATGGACGTGCATCAATTCGTGATTAATAACAGGATCAAAATGGATCTCTCACTCTGTAATTCAATTATTTCGGTTTATGCTAAATGTGGTAGCTTGGATTACGCTAAGGAGCTTTTTGAGGAAATGAGCGAAAAGGATGAAATAACGTACAACACGATTATATCCGGGTACATGGTTCACGGGTTTGTCGACGACGCTATGAAGATATTCAAAGAAATGAGAAACCCGGGACTGAGCACTTGGAACGCCGTGATTTCGGGACGGGTTCAGAACAATCAGTACGATAATGTTTTGGATTTAGCACGTCGAATGCAAGTTTTGGGTTTCAAGCCCAACAACGTAACCCTCTCGAGTATCCTCCCGGCCGTCCCACACGTCTCGCATTTAAGAATCGGAAAAGAAATTCACGGTTATGCCATCAAAATGAATTACGATAGAAATATATACGTGGTCACTGCAATGATAGATATGTACGCCAAGCTCGGGTTTCTAAGTGGAGCACAGAGTGTATTTAATCTGGCAAAAGATAACAGGAGCGTGATTGTTTGGACGGCGATAATCTCGTCTTACGCGTCTCACGGAGATGCTGACATGGCGCTTGATCTTTATAATGAAATGCTCAGTAGCAAGACGAAGCCCGATTCTGTCACCTTTACCGCCGTCTTATCGGCCTGTGCTCATGCGGGGCTTGTTGACGAGGCTTTGGAAATATTTCACAACGTGCTGCCGAAATACGGGATTGAACCTTTGGTTAATCATTACGCGTGTGTGGTTGCGTGTCTTTGCCGGGCCAGTAGGGTTTACGAAGCTGTCGGGTTTGTGAAGAAAATGAGTATCGAACCGACCGGCCAGGTTTGGGGTGCGTTGCTTAGTGGGGCTTCGGAGATTGGTGACGTGGAGCTTGCCGAGTTTGTGTGTGGTTATTTATTCGAGTTGGAGCCTGAGAACCCGAGTAATTATGTTGTTATGGCGAATATGTATTCGAAAGCTGGGAGGTGGGAAGAAGCTGAGAGGGTCAGAGAGAAAATGGCTAACGTTGGGTTTAAGAAAGTTGCTGGCAGTAGCCGAATATAAACTTGTGGAGGGATTACAAAATTTTCTGAAAATTTTAGATTGCTATAGTTTTTTGTGAAAAGAAAATCGAAATGAAATGGAAGTTATAATGATCCGAAATGAGCCCCGACCATGAGATGACGCATCCATGAGGTATCTTGTCCATTTCTGTTTAAAAAAATTTTTATCTTTTCTTAGTGGAAAATTATTCTTTAATCCTCAAAGGTTTGGTTTGGGGGTCGAATTGCAAAGTCTATTGTGGACGGTTTCATCTTCTTGATTGTTGAGTCGTCTGATTCATATTGCTAAGCTCTTCAGTAGCATGGCGTTTTATTATCTTCTCCCTCTGTCCCAAGAATCCCAAATATATAGTCTATTATTCCTTTTTGGGATGTCCAAATAGAGTCTGTGTTTTTTTGTATATATTTATTCAATTATTTTGCTGTTATAACCCTATTAATATACATTTTGCAACTAACACTCTTCAATAAATAAGGGTAAATCAATTAGTATATTACATTTTTGTTATTTCCAATTCCTTTCCTTGATCTGTGTGAAAGTCCAAATTGAAAACACAGTTATAGTGTGTACTGTTTAACATTTTACCTTGATGATAGAAAATAGTGAAAATCTCTTCTTTTTTTTTTTTTTTTTCCTTTTTCTATTTTTCAGGTGGGACTTTGATAACTCGTTTCTGATCAAACTTTCCAATTGGTCTTGACCAGACACGGTCAAAGTTCAAGCAGATATATGTGCTTGCTCGCACCTAAATATTTTTCTAATCTGTTTAAATTAGCATTTGTTGTTCAATCTCATTTTCATGAAGAAGGTAATAACATTGCTGTTTTTTACTGCCTTCTATTGCAGTTACTAAAAGAAAATAGTATTAATTAATGCGTAGCAGGGAATTAGCATACCATTCACCTAGGATCCTCATGATGCTCGACTATATAGGTCTATTTTACATACATTTTTTCTCCCTTGAATTTTATTTTTTTCCTTTTGCCTTCATTCATGATTCGTACAGGCCCCGCATAAGACCTCTGCTAGAACCAATATCAACCCGTCTTGTCAATTATCTTTTCTTAATCCTTGATGTATATCACTCAACTTTTTTGCGTAGTCATTTATGTTCAATATGCTACTTTTGTTCATACAAATGCACTGTGTTAGGGATCATTTGCAGTGGTTAAGTTCCAAATGCATGATTGTTGTAGCTGTTTTGTAGGGCCAAACGATACATTTGAGTAGATATATGGGCCAACTTGTTTGTTTATTCTCTTGTTATTTGTTCTTTTACAATTTAGTAAACAAAAATAATGAAAAAGTAGAGTACGTTCAATATAGACACAAGCTTGTGGACAAGAGCCCAACATCTCCATACACTCCCTTCCATGTTACTCCACCACCTCAACTTCCAATGTTTCACACCATTGTTAAACCATATATGCCATGCTCAATAATGTAACCATGTACATCTTTTGTCTAATGTGTGTAGATTTTTGTAGAAATTATGTTCTTAGTTTTCATGATATGTGAATGTATATAAATTTAGCGAAGACTCGAGAATTTGGGTTTGGTGAGGGAAATTTGTAGAAAAAGGTTTAGAAATTTGAAGATTTATTGGGAATATTTGTTGATCTAGAATTTGATTTTTATCGTTTATAAGGACTTAGAAGTTGCAATAAATTTGTAATAACAAAATTGTGAAGGGGAAAAAGGGTGAGCGATTATCCCTTATTTTTTTTATTTTCCTTTTTTCACTTTTCTTTGATTTTATTTATATCATAAGGGAACGTAAATGTTGTACTCCCTCCGTTTTAAAATAAATGTCGTTTTAGAAACTTAATTTTATTTCAAATTAAATGTCGTTTTAGAATTTTTTTACCACTTTATTCCAGTTTTATCCCCACTTATTTTAAGAAATATAAACAAGTTTATGGTAATAGAATAACTAAAAGGAAAGAATGGAAGTAATTAAATGTGAATATTATTAATTGATTGAGGATGTATTGGTCAAATATTATATTTTTAAATTTTGAACAAAAATTTTGAAACGACACTTATTAAGAAATGGAGGGAGTATAATTTTTTGTAGGTAAGTAAACGCCTTTAAATCTTCTTTATCATATACTATGGAAGTTGGACTCATGTTAACAGTTCATGTTTCTTTTTCTTTTTACTTTTTTTATGTTTTAATATTGATAGCTTTGGATCTGATGCTTGCTTCGAAGAACATTATTTTCTAAGGAAACATTCATTCATATATTTGCTTATTTTAATACTGCTGTAATAAACTTTTTTTTATGAGGAAATAATTCAATACCCAACTTGGATGGAAAAAGTTTAAAATGTCCTTGTAAAATATAAAAGTTTGAGACGAGTAGTTTAAAATATTTGGTGCGAGCAGCATTATTTGGGTCGAGCAATACAAATATGTGGTATGAAGAGTATTATTTATATTTGGGGCGAAAGGTGATAAATAAGAGTCGAGCAGTTTAATATTTTGGCGCGAGAAGGGTTGTTTGGGTCGAGCAATACAATAGTTTGAGGTGTATGATTTGTATGTTTGGGGAGAGAGGCGATAAAAGTTTGGTCGAGTAGTTTAAAATATTTGGGGCGAACAGTTTTATTTGGGTCGAGTAGTTAATATTTTGGGTCGGGATATTTTGGTATTACAAAATGGGTAAAAAAAAATATTTTGTTCGTTTATGGGTAAAATAGTTTTACATTGTTTAAAAGGATAAAAAAAGACAAAGCCTCTTTTATTTTAACCTCCCCTTTTTTTTGCCTAAATCATCTAATTTTTTTTTATTTTTTTTTTTGACAAATTGCCTCTTATACTACACGAAATATATATTTTACCTCTTATTTTGAATTTGCGGAAAAAAAAAAGTCAACGGAGACTTTTGGAGGGTATATCTGTCATTAATCTAAAAAAATCCAGATAAAACATAAACAAAATACAAAAAAGACCAATTTAAAAAACCTCTCTAACAATAAAAGCATCAAAGTCGATGCCATCTAGGAATGCAAGTCTCATATCAAAAAAATCAAAACCCATGCAAAGAGAATTTGGGGATTGTCCAAAGCAATGTTTTAAAACTCGCTCCAGGCGTCGCTTAGGAGATTGGCGCTATTAACCCGCCGATGATTTTTAAAAATCGGATAAAGAAATCGTCGGGTGCCCTCGGCGCCTAGACGCCGCACACCATGTGATATTTTATCTTTTTTAAGTAATTCTGGCCCAAAATAATGTTGTTTTGGGGCCTATTTTTTTAGAAGAAGAAGAAGAAGATTCATTTGGTGTTGCTATTAGTTGTTTCTAATGCTTGAATGGTATACTCATTTAATTATTTTGATTTTGTAATGTATGCTATGCTATTTTTATTTGACTAATGAACTTATGGATATATGTTGTTTTGAATTTTAAATTGAACAATAGTTTCAAACTTGTGAATTGTAACTTGTGATCATTACTTTTAGTTTTGGATTGTCATAAACTTTATTGTGTAGCAGGTAGTATTTTGAACTATTAAATGGTTGGATGTAATGTTGTAAATCAGTGTATTTATTTTCAAATTCTAGGCCCCGCCTAGGCGCCCCAGGCGTTAGACACTGGTCTGGTACCTAACAACCACCCATCAAATTTTAGAACACTGGTTCAAAGATGCATCATCGCCATAGTCGCTAAAGTCGTCATGTCAATCCATTTGTATATGACAAAGGTGCGACAACGAGAACAACAATGGTTGCGGTTGATTTCACTATCAAAGCTTTGAATATGAGAGGTGATATATCTCTGAGAGTTGTTAATTTCACCACGAAAAAATACATCCCCAGAATTTCGCATACGGCTTGAAAGCAGCCGCCGCCGCCGCCGCCATCCTCTTCTGACGCCATCGTGCCGATAGAGAATGAGCAAAACCCTAATTCTCCCGAAATTTTCGAAAAGCTTTGAGTCTGTGAAGATTTTAGATCTTTTTTTTTCCCGTGTTTTTTGTACAATTAGATCTTGTTTTGGATTTTAGTATATAAATAAAAATGTATGTGTGCTTGTTTTTTAAATTCTTGGTTTTTATTCCAAATTTAAATTGTTCTTTTTAGTTCTTGTTCTGTAATGTGAAAATCCATAATCTTGTTGCTTTGATTCTTTTTATCAGGTACCTTATTTTTTTTATTTTTTATTTCTGTGTAAGTTCTTATGTATATTCTGTGTGTAAGTTATACTCTTGATTTTGATATATTCTTGTTAATAGTTATCTAAATGAAATTTTCTGAATTTTTATTCCAGTATTAAATTGTTGTTTTTGGTTTTTGGTTTTTTGCTTTTGAATTCTTTTTGTGTGATATTTTATTATAAAAAAACACACTTTTAAATTGGCTAAATATTTTTGGTTTTTTCTTTTTAGGGGAAATTCACAAACAGTATTTCAAGTGGAGCTCCATTTATCAATTAGTCCTACACTTAATTTTAAGTTAAATAATCCCACTTTTTTGTCAAATAGTTCAAAATTATGATATGCATATACCACAATACCTTTAGTATGAAAGAAATAAAAAATATATAAATAAATAAATAAATAATAATATAGTAATATATTATTATTATTATTATTATATTTAATTGGGCAGCAGGTCGTTGCCACCGCCTTATAGTAAAAACTTCATACTTTATCTAAATAAAAGTAATAAAATTTCTTACTAAAAATTTCTTACTTTATAGTGAGATTTCTGACTTTATGTTTGTTGAGCAAAAAAAAAATCGCTGAAAAATTTTCTGGCGGTGGTCACCCACCGCCACCGGAAATATCTCTGGAGGCGGCGGGTGGGCTGGTGGGGGTGTCCGGCGGGAGATGGAATGGAGTACTGGTGGTTTTGGTTATTGATATTATTATTATATTATTTATATTAATATTATTTTTTTAATAGGAGTAACCTTGTAATTGTATATTTTGGTTGAATTATTTGACATTTTGTATAATTAGAGTATGTGACAAAAGTATTTTTTCTTATGTAGTATTTGACAACTGCCCTTTATTTTTATTTTTCTCATTTTCTGAATTAAATTGTTGTTTTCGATTTTTAGAATTTTGGATGAATGGATTTTTTTCATTGTTTTTTGGTTATTAGAATAAAAAAAATAATCAAAAAAATAATTTCTAAATAAAATGATAAATATGCCCTCCAGAATCGCTTGTGTAGGGCACGTTGGCGGTTTCTAGTGAATTTTTTCATCGGAAATCCAGAATAGGAAGTAAATGTCAGTTTCTCGTAGTATATAAGGTGATTTGGCCCAAAAAATTGTTTAAATGGTTCGGGAGAAAAAATGAATTCTTCGGCGGGTAATTTTTTTCCCCTAATAAAAACAAAAAATAAAAAAATAAATCATTTAACAAATTGGAGAATATGGGTTGGGCCAGCCAATCGGGCTAACAAGAGATTCGAGCCAATATTTTGGAGGTCCAAGCCTTAGCTAGACATGTCGTTTTTTGGGGACTTCTAAAGTATGAGTGTGAACCCTCCGATAGGTATTTGGCTAAACTTATTTGAAAGGACTTAATAAGTTCATACATCTTATAAAAAAAATTTAGAGCTTATAAAATGGGAAAATTTTACAATACATTCAATTTACCACTCCCCATGTATTAAAAATCATTGATCTATTCCACTACATAAAAATTGAAATGATCTAACGATTAGAATTGCATGGGGAATGGTACCCTTAAAAATACGGTAAAACTTCTCTATAAGATATTGGATCTATCTTAAAAATAAGATGTTTAAGGGTGGATAAAATAAGATGAAATAACTTTTACGATGTTAGTAATGACTAATACTATTTTTGTAATTAAATGGTCAAAATTAAAGAAGAAAGTGAAAATAAGCTCTTTTTTCAAAAATAAGTTGGGGTTCCCATACTTTTTAAAAAATAGCCTATAAGTTCAAAATATCCTATTCTTTGAGCTTATAAGCTATTTTTTAAAAATATATATATATAATAAATACTTTACAGAGCTTATAAACTTTCAAATATCTTATAAGCTATTTTCAAAATTTTATAAGCTTATCCGAACAAGCTCTTACTTTTTTCATTACTTTTTTCAATGCCAATAATGTATAGCCAATAAAATCAATTCATTATTGAAATTTAGTGGTTGAGACTCTCAAGTTCTTATTACGAGTCTGATATTCGATTTTCATTTCCCCCACCGAGACATGTAAGAGGAAAAAGAGAGAGGAAAAACTAATATTGCCCTTAAACTAAATTTTAATGTAAAATAATGAAAAAATGACGGAAATTCTCTATTCTCTCTCCTAATTTTTCGACCTAATCGTCTACTCATCGGGATCACGGCGACTTCGCCACAACATCGGAGTGCCACCTTGCCACCGGTTTTACAGCAACTTCACCTGGTTACGATTCCGCAGCAACATCTTGCTTCGATCTCCGGTCAACAGCAACTGGAGCCCCTTGTTTCATTCTTCGGTCAACAACAATCCATGCACCAACAGCCGTACTTCCAGTAGATTATCCCGGCCACCCTCGCTCGGCCATTTCTGGCGCCTTCGTTATCTCTCGATCTGCCATTTCTGGGTCCGATGGGATGCTCTTCTGGTGTGACACCTTCACAATCCTCGCGGCCAACACAGCAGGTTTCTTCTCCGGCGTCACTCTCACAGACCCAGATCGTGCCGCCGTCCTCCGCTCCCAGTTTCTCTGGTCCGGCGTCAGCCGCCATTTCGTTCGGCTCCTTGACTTCAACTCAGTTGCCCAAATTTTTATTGGACGGGCACGGTAAACCCTTCACTTTTTCGGCTACTATGGATATATCCTAGACCTCTCCCTTAATGATGCCATCTCTTCCCAGTTTGGCGACCACCGTCATAACGGTTGCCTCATCTCCTTCGGCAGTGCGTGATCCGATTTCCTCGGCTGGTCTGACTGCGCCTAGTCTTTTTATCGCTAGGGTTTCCCATGCAGAGAAACCCGGATACCCTTGCTCCAACCCGTTGCAGATGGGCCCTGACCCGTCTTATAAAGTCTAGTCGGTTTATACAGAGAGCCAACCTTATGCTTTGAACCAAACCCACGTCGCTCCTGTTGCAGCCCGTCAGGTTCAAGACCAGGCTGTTTCCACGCTAGCCCAGATCCAAGCCCATTCGACCCAGGTCGCTTCTAATTTGACCCAACCGCAAGGCAAGGTTTTTAATACACAGCCCCTTGTCTAGGCAGCCCAACCCAACACCAAGGGAGTTCCCATGGCAGCCCAGAACTTCTCCCAAATGGCCCTTTCCTTTTCTGCAGCCCAGACCCTAATCCAAGATGCTTTTTGGGCAGCCCAGCCCCATGTCATGGAAGATGGACCGGCAGCCCGGCGCCTGGCCTATTCGGGCCCTCCTTTTGCCCTACAGCGGTGACTCAAACTTTTGTGCACCCCGTTTTTAATAATTAATTTAAAAGCACGTCAGTTTGCTCGCAAGTGTACGAGGTAACTGTAGGGTGATGAGTTTGACTCGAGTCGRATCTCTCGAGGAAACAACTGTTCGGTCCTATCAATGTTTCTCAATTTTGAATAACATACATATACATTTGGGGGTTTGAAAAGATTGATTCGATCATTATAYACTAAGACGATAARTTAAACTAATTAAACTAATTACTTTAACTAGATTATCAATTATGAACTAAGCAGTGTACTAAGCTAATTAAACTAATTATTCTAAATTATCGACTAAGAGCAGTAATTAATTATCGATTAACGCTACGAAGTTTAAAAACTAATTATCGTATTCAAGCATGAATTAAAGAGATTATCGCTAGAAATTGAATCATACCAATCCAAGAACATTAACGGAACATAGACTAAATCGCATAAATAAGCTGAATTAACCAGTATCCAAAATACGAGCATAAAATGATTAAGCTAATTAAATTAATCTAGCATTAACTACAAAATTAACTAAACAATTAACTAAGAAATTAACTAAAAGTTTAGAGTACTTATTGTAACTACGAAAAGCAATGAAAGGCTCCAACTATTCCAGAGTTTGATCGCTGATCTTGGGCGAAGAATGGACTCTCGAGCGCGAAATCGGAGTTTCGGACGCGAAGAACTTCGATCCTTGATCCGCGTCTCCAAATCTTGTTATAAGAAGTGGATTTATTATTTATATGAGCTAAGGAAACTTAGGGTAGATGTATCTGTCGTGGCACACTCCAAAACCCGAAATAATGAGGGTTTATATAGATATTAGGAGTCTTGGCGCTCAGACGAACAAACCAATAAAGCGTGGGGTAGTTGATTAGAGTAGATTTGTCCTTATTTTTATTAGCTTTTTAGTTCGTTTTTATATTTGTTTTTGGTATAAGTTGGATTATTTAAGCATAATTCCGTAATTTTATAATTCCAGCTTATTTTACCGTATTTTGATCTTAATTGATGCAATTAGGTGATGTTTCGTTGTTTTTCACCTTACAGTTAAGTAACCGGAAGAGTTTAGCGCGTAAAAGACGAAGTTCGATGTTCAAGAGTAGAAGAACAAGCTTTCCGGTGAAACGAGTAGCAAACGATCGAGAAAAGGAGACCGACGCTCAGTCGCGTCGACTGACGCGACCGTCGACGCGAGCCGTGCCAGCGAGCCATGGCCCGCGTCGGTCGACGCAAGGACGACGCTTTGCCGACGTAACGTTCTGAGGCGTCGATGTCGACGCACCAAGGTCGACGCAACGTCGACGCTAAGTTCTGAAGCGTCGATGTCGACGCACCACGTCGACGCACCTGCCAGCCGACGGGCGCACCTGCGCCGAGCACTGCCGACCCGAGAGACTGCCGACATCCGCCGAGCGCCTGCTCACGTCAGTCGACGCTCCACCGACGCTCCGTCGACGCGACGGCCCAGAATTCGGAAATTAGGGTTTCT
>BMAC01000648.1:11268-66844 GCA_014905375.1 Phtheirospermum japonicum | reverse complement strand
ATAATGTAACATACCTAGTAAATAATGTAAAATATTAAAATAAAAAGTATTTCATTCATCTCTGGAGGAATGTGAGAATTTGTCGAGAAATAGACAATTATTCACTTAATTGATATTTATATGTGACAAAGTCTTGAGGCCTGGTGGCACATTGATTGAAGTCATAAAAGCTCATTATGGACCAAGAGCGAACGAACCTTGTTAAGTTTGATGATATTCATGTTGATGATTATCACTAAGAAGTACATTATGAGAATGGAACTATACTTTTAATTTATAGTTTTAGAGTCAATCTAGTAATTTACTTTACTACTTTTTTGATCATTGAATCATAAGATATAACCAACAAAGAACTTTTGGACACGACTCATTCAAGTTTTGACACGACTGACATGGATTCTTTGGTCATCGTGATATGATGGTCCATATTATAAGAAATTGATATGGACATCTTTTATTTTGAGTGAAACACAAAACGAGATAGAAATTTAATGCACAGTAATGTTGTTCAATTACAGGCTAGTGCATTCTAAAGTACTAGGAGCACTACATACATTCATATCTCAAAGATACATCACTCATTATTTCAAAACTTGTTCATTAGCAAAATTATATGATTGAGACCTGCATTTGATAAAGATACAAAGTATATATTTTCATTCTTATAATTGATAATTGTTGATACATGTGGACACAACCATTCAAAATGCGGATCATTCAAGTATTGTATAGTTTTGATCAATGCTTCGGCACGTATTGTCCATAAAAATATTGCATTTGCAAAACTTCTAGCACACTTAATATAATTGAGGACTCACCACCCTTATAAAGCACTCAATCTCATAATGCTAGAGAGTTTACATCAAAAGTACTTGATGTCTATTGGATTTTAATAAAGATCGATGTACTGGATCTTGTACCCTAATGTGCATATATAATAAGGTCTCAAAGAAGACACCATCATGAAGAATATAGATGGGGACTAAGATAATATTTATGCGAACTCATTTGTCTTTGCATAGGGTTATGCAAAATTTCATGCAACTCTTACTTATTCATTTATGAACCCCTGCTAATCAGATATTTTGCGTACCAATTGGTAACTAGATATAAGCCTGATAATTCATATCTACGCATATTTGATTAAGCAGTATATGTGCCTATTGTGCCCCCACAATGCATTCATATGGGTTTCTAAAGACGATTAAGTATTTATGTTGGATATGAATCTCGAACAGTCATCCGCTATTTGAAACCTTTGACAGACAATCTCTTTATCTGTAAATTAGCGAATTTATCTCTCTAATGAGACAGTCTTCCCGTCGTTAGGGGAGGGGGGGATAAAAAAATATTTTCTAATGGAACGACATGAATAGTTTCATACTATGTCTCATTATGATCCCTGCCATTTCACAATGTAACGTGAAAAAAAAGTAAAGTGAACAATTGATCTTCAAAGTATAGAAGACTCAATTTCTAAAGTGACGAGATCATAATATATACAAGCTGTAAACGTGTCTGCAAGGTTAAAAGTCCCCATAAAGGGCACAATGTCGCAAATTAAGACATTGCAATCATACTTGGTATAGGTGTGGTTGAGGGTCGTGACTCCCAAAAAGAACAGGGGGAGGTCACTTGGTTCGATCAATACTCGCCCAAGGAATAAGAGGGCATGTATGGCACAACTTTAATTGACCATCAATGAATATAATGAATCTCATGAGATTATCTATGATTATACTTATGTCCATGAATCATTTTTAGAGGACGCTCTGAAGTTTAATATGATTCCAGAGAATAAAGAAATCTCAATGTACAATATGAGTTTATATGAGTTGATGGAAAGATCTTCTACACACATTGATGATATATACATTGTTTCTCAAGGAATCATAGAGCACAATAATATCGAACAGCACTCTATTGAAATATCAATATAGAGCAAATTGACCTAAATGTAAAGAATCAATTCAGGTAGAACTGAATTCACTGACAACAAGGCAGGTATTTGATTTGGTAGTGCAAACCTCACCAAGTGTAAAGCCTGTAGGACATAAACAAAGTTTTATCAGAAAGCGAAATGAGAAAAATAAAGCCACGAGATGCAAATCTATACTTGAAGCACAAAGTTTCTCAAAATGCTCTGGAATTAACTATGGGGATGTCATGAATTCGGGGTGCTCGTCGTCACCGAAGGAAAAGAAGGGAGATTTAGAGTTTGATGAAATGGGGATCGGGATTTGCCAGATTACATTTGATGATATGCAGGTTCATCTCGGTTCGGTTCAGAAGAATGGGTCAGGTACTAGTTATCGGGAGTTTGGACACGTGGCATGATCTTATGAATTGCAGTTTTATTTTGTTTAAATACCCACTTGTTTTATTATCATTTGTCTTTATTTGCCTTATTGTTAGTAGTGGCCGGGTATTATGGATCAAGCGTGTTAATGTTGCCCCCCCCCCTAATGAACAATATATGTAATGCTGAGCAGACGGAAAAAAACAAGAAATTACAACTTATTTCCAATCTTTCTTCTTCTCCAAGTCTATCTATTACTCCCCTCATTTCTTCATCAAAGAGTCTGAATTTGACATACAAAATACATAGAAAATCCCAAAAAATTACAGGAAATTCACAAATCTTAACAATTGGTATATCAGAGCCTTCGATCCTCCAGCATGGCAGAAACTACCCATTTTAAAGACTTGCAGGAAGCCCAAAAAAAATTAGATCAAATCCTTCAAACTGAATCTGCAAAGAGAGAAGCATCTGAAATGAAGATGCAAGAGCAAATCAAAAGAATTAATACTGACATGATGGGCGAATTCGACCACCTATCTCAAACCCTAGCATCTATTCAACTACATCTCCTCAACTTAAACAAAGGACCCCAGCCAACTGAAGAGGGTTCTATTTTGGGTGACCCGGGCCCAGACTTGTCCTCACCAAGGTCAGTTCCTAAACAACAGTTCAGTAGTGTTAAGATGATCCAGGATCATACACCCACAAACATCATCAGCCCACTACCCAGGTTGGATTTCCCCAGATTTGGTTGATCTCAGCCTAGGGCATGGATCCTGAAGTGCCAGAGCTATTTCAGACTTATTCCCAATATCCCTGATTCACAAAAAGTTACCCTAGCCTCTATACATTTTGAAGGTAAGGCCTCCCAATGGTATCAACAATTTTCTATCAAGCAGTTGGATATTTCTTGGTCCCAATTTTTGGAGATAATTTCAGCTAGGTTTGAAGAGTTGAAAGAGTCAAGAATAATTGCTGAATTTAATAAATTGAAACAAACTCAGTCTTATGTGGATTATGTGGAAAATTTTTAAGATCTAAGGGCATGTATGTTGTTACTAAACAAAGGAACCTACTCTGAGGATTATTTTATTGCTAGTTTTATCAGTGGATTGAGTGAAGAAATGCAATCATTCATGCACATGTTTGACCCCACAACCCCACAACAAGTAATTGAGTTAGTCCAGAGACAGTTACACACTCTGAATGCTCTCACAAAAAGGATAAATGGTACAACTAAACCTAGTTCACCCTTTAACCCAAGAAGGAATGATCCTTTCATTGCACCCAAACCATACCAGACTGTCAATAAACCACAATTTAAGCTGCTCACATCTTCTGAGATGGATACTAGGCGGGAGAAAGGACTTTGCTACAATTGTGATGAACCATTCACAAATGGGCATAGGTGCAAAAACAGAATGTCTTATATGATCACAACTGAAGAAGAAGAAATGCACTTTCTACACAATGAGTTGAGTGAGCAGATGGAGTCTGGAAGCTTGGAAGAGATTCAAATGACCCTGAATTAAATATCAAGGGAAGGAGGAGTCACTACTATGAGGCTCAATGGTTCAGTAGGGGCAGAAACGTTACACATCCTCATTGACACAGGTAGTACACTGAGTTTCATTCAGGAGTCTACTGCTAAAAGGCTGGGTTGTAACCTAGAAGGAGCCAAACCCATTATGGTTAAGGTAGCAAATAGGCAGAGGATGGTCAGTTCTACTAGAGTGAAGGAGTTTAAGTGGAAGATGCAGGGGCATCCTTTTGTGTTCTCACCTAGGGTTTTGAATAATGAGGGTTGTGATTTAATCTTAGGAGGAGACTGGTTGAAGTCTTGCACCCCTATTGAATTTGACTATGATAAAATGACCTTCACTATTACACTTCTGGGAAAGAAAGATAAAATTCAAGCTATTTCTAATCCAAGTGAGTATCAGTTCATTTCTGGTTCTACTCTTTATAAAATGATTCACCAAGACATTCCAAACCAAATTGAGGAGATGTACTGGGTCAAGGTTAAACCTAATACTGGTCAGAACATTGATGGGCTACAGGACCTATTGTTATAGTTTCAGGATGTATTCGAGGAGCCTAAGGGGTTACCACTTATCAGAGGAGTGGAACACCATATTGTGCTTAAGGAGGGCAGTAACCCTAAACACCAGTTCCCATATAGGGTATCACACAGCCAGAAAAATGATATTGAGAAGATTGTAAAGGAGTTGTTGGAATCTGGGGTTATACAACATAGTAGCAGACCCTTTGCCTCTCCAGTACTCTTAGTCAAAAAAGAAGGACACTACTTGGAGACTTTGTGAGGATTATAGGTATCTTAACAGTTTAACCGTGAAGCATGACTACCCTATCCCAATTACTGATGAGCTGTTGGATGAACTACAAGGAGCTGAGTATTTTTCAAAGATTGATCTGAGATAATGCTACTTCCAAATTCTGATGAGGCCAGAAGATAGGTACCTTACAACTTTTAACACTCATAATGGGCAGTATGAGTTCCTAGTGATGCCATTTGGGTTATGTAATGCTCCTGCCACCTTTCAATCACTAATGAACCAAGTTTTTCAGTCGATGTTGAGGAAATCCGTGCTAGTCTTCTTTGATGATATCCTTATCTATAGCAAGACTAGAGAGGATCACAACAGTGATGTGAGGGCAGTCCTAGTCCTACTCAGGAAACACTCTCTATATGCAAAAAGGAGTAAATGTCAATTTGTGCAGGAACAAATTGAGTACCTAGGGCACATAATCTCTAAGAAAGGGGTAGCCACTGAACCCAACAAGACTTCAAGCATGGTTGACTGGCCTAAACTTACCAATGTTAAGCAGCTCAGAGGTTCTTGGGACTCACAGGGTATTACAGGAGGTTTATACAAGGATATGAGTTGTTAAGTAAACCCCTCGCCAATTTGCTCAGAAAAGGAGGGTTTTGTTGGTCAGCAGAGGCTGATTCTGCTTTTGAAAGGTTAAAACAGGCAATGGTTACAGCCCCTGTGCTAGCTCTACCCGACTTTACTATGCCTTTCATCCTAGAGACTGATGCAAGTGGCAGTGGTCTAGGGGCTGTTTTGATGCAAGAAGGTAGACCTATTTCCTATATGAGCAAAACCCTATGTATGAAGATTCAAGGGCTTTCTATATATCAGAGGGAGTTCATGGCAGTATTGATGGTAATACAAAAGTGGAGGCACTATCTACAAGGTTACAAGTTCATTATTAAAACTGACCAGTAAGCCCTTAAGCATCTTCTGGACCAGAGAATTATGAACCCTATGCAAGAGAAATGGATAACTAAATTGTTGGGCCTTAATTATGAAATTCAGTACAAGAAGGGGGTAGAAAATAAAGTGGCAGATGCACTTTCTAGTAAAGAATTACCTAAGGCAATTCACTATGCTACAACCACTGTTACCCCAACTTGGGTACAACAAGTGATTAACAGTTATGAGAAGGATCAAGCCTGGACTCACATATCTATGGACTTCATAGAGGGGCTCCCTAAATCAGCTGGGAAGGATGTAATTTTGGTGGTGGTTGACAGGTTCACCAAATATGGCCACTTCATGGCCCTATCCCACCCTTTTACAGCCAACTCTGTGTCAAGCTTATTTCTAGACTCAGTATACAAGTTGCATGGACAACCACTTCACATTGTCACTTATAGGGATAAGATATTCACTAGTGCTTCTTGGAAGGAACTCTTTAAGGTAACGTGCACTCAATTAGATTTCACTCAGCCTACCATCCCCAATCAGATGGACAAACTGAGAGGTTAAATCAGTGCCTAGAAAACTATCTCAGATGCATGGTGCACAAAAACCCTAAGACCTGGCTCAAATGGCTACCCCTTGCAGAATATTGGTACAACACTTACTACCATACCATCCTTAAGACTACACCATTTTAAACTCTCTATGGTTACCCACCTCCCTCTATATTCCTAGAGAGACACATTGTTACACAAAACCAAAACACAACAGAATTTGTTCAGCACAGACAACAATTGACTCAAGACCTTAAGCTTAACCTACAGCTAGCCCAACAGCGGATGAGATTTTTTGCTGACAAGGGAAGGAAGGAGAAACATTTTGAGGTCGGGGATTGGGTGTATTTAAAGTTACAACCTTTTAGACAACATTCGGTTGTACTCAGAAAAAATTTAAAACTCTCAGCTAAGTTCTACGGCCCTTTTCAAATTACAGAGAAGATAGGAGAAGTGGCTTACCGGTTGGAGTTGCCAGAAGAAGCTAGAATCCATCCGGTGTTCCATGTATCTTTACTGAAGAAAAGGGTTGGTCCAACTGTACATCCAAACCTAGAGCTTCCAATTACGGGGGACAATGGAGATTTCCAGATAATTCCTGAAGAATCAATCGGTCAGAGGTTAATATGTAGGAAAAGGGGAGGAGAACAACAATTCTAATTAAGTGGTGTAATGGAGAAATTGAAAACGCAACCTGGGAGGATGAGAAGTACCTACGCAAGAAATTCTTAAAGTTTGATCTTTTGAGACAAGGATCTCAAAACGGGGGCGGTATTGTCATGAATTCGGGGTGCTCGTCATCGTCGGAGGAAAAGAAGGGAGATTTAGGGTTTGATGAAATGGGGATCGGGCTTTTCCAGATTACATTTGATGATATGTGGGTTCATCTCGGTTCGGTTAAGAAGAATGGGTCGGGTACCAGTTATGGGGAGTTTGGACACGTGGCGTGATATTATGAATTGCAGTTTTATTTTGCTTAAATATCAACTTGTTGTATTATTATTTGTCTTTATTTGCCTTATTGTTAGTAGTGGTCGGGTATTATGGATCAAGCATTTTAATGTTGGTCTTCCCCCCTCCCCCCCTAATGAACAATATATGTAATGCTGAGCAGACGGAAAAAACCCAAGAAATTACAACTTATTTCCAATCTTTCTTCTTCTCTAAGTGTGTCTATTCCTCCCCTCATTCCTTCATCTAAGAGTCTGAATTTTAAATACAAAATACATACAAAATTCCAAAAAATTACAGAAAACTCACCAATCTTAACAAGGGATATGTACTCTTTCATAATGGATGTTCTAATTCCAAAGAATTGAGAATGCAGCTTATACTTGTGGTTACATCATATCTCTATAGGGATCGTGATTTAGAGATATATACGAAAGTGCTTGCTGGCCTTTAATTGCCAAGGCAACTGACTCTAACCCACGGAGTGCATTTACAATTAAATTAAAACACTCACTTTATGGATTGAAACAATTCAGATGAATGTGGTATAACCGTCTAAGTGACTACTTTATTGGGAAAAGATAATCCATGCCCTTGCGTATTTATAATGAAAATAAGTTTCAAATTTACGATTATAATTGTATATGTGGATGATAGGAAAATAATATACACTCTTAATGAAGTAAGAGATATCGCTAGTTATTTGAAATTTTAATATGAGATAATGAACCATGGAAAAACTCGGTCATGTTAAGGCTTTAAACTAAAACCGAGTTTGTGGAATACTAAGTTCTACAGTTTGCATATATCCAAAAGATGATCAGACAATTAAATATGGATAAGCGCAATATGTTAGCACTCCTATGATTGGTCAAAGTAAAGATATAAGGAGATATCAATTTCGTCAATAGAATGACGAAGAATTGGTGGGAGCTGAAATTCTCTACCTACGTACAGTATGCGCATTATTGTACTATTACTAATACACTTAACCAAATATTAATTTTTCAAAATTGTTATATTGATTTAACTCAAGAAAGCGCAATGTCACTGGAATGGAATCAAAATGTAATTTGATACCTAAAAGAAACCATTGACGCGAGTTTGTTTTTTCCATTTATAAATATAATTGGGACTGCAGATGGTCTTATAATCCCTATAGAAATATTGAGTTACTTCCTACTGTAAAATACCAAACAGTATCGTTGATATTGGTTACTCATTCGATCCATGTAAAGAAATCATTATCATACATTTAGTAGTTCGTGATTATCAATGGTAAATGTTATGATCATTCATATATCTGATGATAGTGGCTTGAACTCTATCACTGAAGAAAATGTGATAATACGAGTAATATCACCACAACTCTTCTACAACCAATAACTATGCACTTTCTCAAGAATCAAGTAAATTGAGGAAGTGGAGACTTCCAAAGTTCTCTTGATGGATGTACATATCAGAGAGAGGTGTACACTTTATGGGGAGTCTCAACATAGGTGTGTTGTACTCTTTTTCCTTAGACCAAGTTTTATTTTTCCCATTGAGTTTTGTTACTTGGCAAGGTTTTAACGAGGCAACAATAAACACCATTTCACCCTTTTACTTGGCACAAGGGGGAGTGTTGAAGGAAAAATACAAGTAGTGTGCCTTCGTCAATAAGTAACTGATGAAGGACAATTTAAGTATTTGTTATCTTTATGTATTATGAAAACATGTAATTGATACCCTATATAAAGGGAGTCTTTGATGAATAAGAGAACTCTAAGTTCTACCGTCTTCTTTCATCTCTCTTTTATGTCTTCTCCTTACTCTTTTCTTTTTACAAAAACTGAATTATTTCTAAAATAACCATAAGAAATTATCAAAACTAATTTAGGAATTATTTCTAAATTATTTAATTATTTGTGTAAAATCATTCATAAGATGTTTTGATAATCTAATTATAAAAACATTTTCTTGTTTCCTTAAGTTAATTAACATACCATAAGAGATGTTTGCCAAACTAATTATAAATTCTTTTTCTTGTTTCCTTAAGTTAATTAATAAGTGATTTCTTTATAAAATAAACACATACCATAATAGATGTTTTAATGCAAATAAACCTAACTAACTAGTATAAAACCATTTATAATGCAAAAGTTTAAAAATATTAAAAATCATGTATCACCCCCTATATATTAATGCAAAGTTCTTCTAACATATGTGTCTAATTCGAACGCTTCGCTTAGAAAATAAAAAATTATGGCGTTTCGATTGCTTATGTATCATCCGTTCCTAATATCCAACTAATTTAATATTTTCTTTTATTATATCTTGCCTAACTTAATATTTTTCTTTGTTATATTTTGCCTAATTCAATATTTTTTTATTTAAATCAATACTTTCATCTTATTCTCCAAAAATAAAAATATAGATAAGTCATATATAATTAGTAGAAAAGATCTAAATTAGTTATTTTAATTTAAATACAATTACATATGAAATAATTTTAATTACAAAAAGATTATTATGAAAATAATTATATAGGTTGTATATATAATGAAAGTTAAAATAATTTATTTTTGGAATTATAGGTAAATTAAAAATTATTGAAATAATATAAGTATGTAACTAAATATTAGTAATGAATTCAATCTAAAAATAAAAATATAAAATTATATACATAATAATAATAATTATTATTATTAATTGATTAAATTAGACACCAATACAATGCGACACGGATTGAGAGTATGACATCTTTTGAGTTTTTCAAAGTACGTAACTAATAATAATTAATAAAATAATCTAAATATTAAGTATAAAATAATTTAATATGATAATTAATTAATAGAGATTAGACACGTGTTTAGAATATGACATCTTTTAAAATCTTCTTAATATGTAAATAAAATTATTAACAAATTTAATCTAAATACTAAAAAAAATAATTATTTAATGATTATAATAATTAATAGATTGATTAAAAATATACAAAACAAGGGTTGGCAATATATTATTTGAATTTTTTATTTTAAATTTAAAATTTTATAATTATCAAAAATATTTTTTATATTTATTTTTTGATAAATCTCGTGTAATGCAGGGTGTTAAACTAGTTATTTTTAAAATAAAATCATATTATAAGAGATGTTTAATTGTCAATCTAACTTAACAAATTAACAAATTTGAGTTTTTAAAATAAAATCATACCATAAAATTTATTAAGAAAAATATAAATTGAAAATCTTGAATTTCCTTATAAAGAAACTTGGGAAATGACGGGAAATTTTAGTCAATCTATTTATATGATCACTTCTCTCTTTGTATTATTATATCATTATAAACAGATATTAGTACTAAGATAATAAAGTTATGAATATTTTGGTTTTAGTTAAATAATTGACCTCCAAAAGTCAAAACATAAAATTTAAATTAGGAGACCTTTGTGTGGAAAAATAAGCTAGGTCTCCGTTTTTGAACTATGAAGAATCAAATCCTTATTATTATTATTATTATTATTATTATTATTATTATTGTTATTATTATAGTGATTAGATTTAGACTGTGCTATTGGAAATGCGTGATTTAAAAGAAAATTGCTAAAAAAAGTTTATTGGACCAATCTATAACAAACAATATTTCGCATGATATATTTCCTTATCATGAGGATACCAAGTCGTGGCAGACCAAAATCACAAGATCATTTAAAAGACGACTTAGAGTGCAATCTAATCTATCAACTTTTTATTAAAAAAATTATATACTTTCTTTGAAGGTACATAAAGAAAGCAAAAAATAAAAATAAAAATCACCAGATAAATTCTCCCCCGTTTAAAAGAATCAAGTGATGATGACTTCATGGGCCTATTATTTGTTCAGAAAATTGTCTTAAGCATTGCTTCTTAGTAAAGAGTAGTGGTCTGAAAATAATTACCCAAATTATGACATTGTTCAAGCCCATTTGTTTTTTAAGTCTACACGTGACCAACAATTAGGACCCGCATGCTCCTAGTAATCATCGTCAACACATTTCCCTTAATTATAAGATAAAATTTACCACTCTTTCTTGTGTATACTTTTCTTTTTCTTTTTCCTTTTCTTTTTTTTTTTCGGGTCGGCTAATGCCGAGTAGGGTCGGGGCGGAAATTTACTAGGGGCTGGAGTTGACATTTTACTTGGATTAATTAATTAGCCGAAAACTCATTTTTATGCTTAATTCACATTGAGCCGGTTGGACTTCTTGAGTTGAATTAAAGTAAGTTCAGTCCATTTCGAACTTGTAAAAATATAATGTTTGTTGATTTTTACCCTCAGATCGAACTAAATATTGTTAGTCCTAAGCATATATATATATAAATCTTATGAGACTTTGACAAGATTTATGTCTCGTGAACTTCATCTCCAAATATGTGAACAAAAAGTTTTTGGACCTTGGTGCAGATATTTTTATCTTATTACTATTTTTTTTCACTTCAAATTTGGAAGCAAGTTAAGTGTGAGGTTTTAATACACGAGCAACGAGTGATAGAGGCAAATGTAATTGTGGGGTATAATGAATGGGATCGCAAGCTACCATGTGAGCATACTTATCGTTTTTCGATTCAAAAAAATTCAAAAAAATCACAAAATTATATTTGTAAGCCCTTTTGTTTTTTCTTTCGTTTATACGTATGTTTGTATTCTTCTATATACCATATGATACACATTTATATATTATATACTTCTTCTTTTAATGAAACGTAGATATTTATATGAGACTGAGTTTTTTTTTTTTTGTTAATGAATCTTATATTGGGGCAAATAAAAACTGTTCAGCTTCAAGAAAAATAAATTAACTATTTATGACATATGGCATAAATGTATTTCTATCATAGCAACAATTTTATTGTTTTTTTCATGAAATTGTTCAAAATTTTGAGTTGGAGACCAAATTGCTGCTTTAATTGAACAGTTACAGGAGCTACAGTTGCTAGTGATAACAGTTAGAAAACATTAATTTAAATTAATTGCCAACATAAAGAGGTAAAAGACAATAATTGAATAATGGGTGAGAGTCCAAAGGCTCTGACATATGTAACAATCCAAGCATCATTTGCCTTTCACTAGGGGTGTGCTAAAATAAATAAATAAATAAATAAAAAGTCTCCATTTTTTGAAACTCCCTATAAATCCCTCATCAATTTCTTGAATTGTTTAAGCATAACATAACCTCGGCCAGACACAAGCAGACAAAAGTAAAGGTGTTTTTATTCAGTTGTTCCAATGGGAATTTAACTGATAAGCTTACTTCACAAAATTTTACTCACACAACAAAAGAAGAAAGTGCTCATATTGCTTTTGAGTGAAATATGACTGAAGTAGACAATGCATGTTCAAATTTGGGGTGAGTTTTTCTTACAATTTACAATGGCATTTTCTTCCCTTGAATTATATAATTTTAATAACTTTTTTTTTTAAATATATATCAGTGTGAAAAAAATGGATGGAGAAAATAGTGTGAAGACTGTGGATTGCTTGAGAGGTAGATTGCTTGCAGAAAGATTGGCTTCAAGAAATGCAAAAGAGGAGACAGAACAATTAGAAAACAAGGTTTTTATTTTATTTATTTATTTTTATTATTATGTGTGTGTATGAGTGTGAAATTGGCCTTAAAAATAAATTGTGCTTGTAATTTTATTTTATTTTATTTTTAAATGTGTGACATATATGTTTTTTGTTTTTTCCTATTTACTTACAGAGTTATTGAATTTTCATCCATTTTCTAATTTCTGAAAAAATCACAGTTAATGGAGCTGGAAAACATGGTAAAACAAGAAGTGAAATCAAGAAACAGGGCTGAAAAAAGGCTGAAATTACTATTCAAGAAGCTTGAGTCCAAGAACATTTCACATGTCTCAGATGGATCAGAATACTCAGGCTTGGTGGACAAAAGTGACATTTCATCTCCATCTTCCACAAATTCTTTAGGAACCCAAGATTCAAAGCAAAATTGCAAATCCGAACAAGGGTCAGAAAATAATTTGCATCAAAACAATAATTTGCAAAAAGTAATATTCAGTCTTAGTGATGATAACAGCTCGACAATTGAAGTGAGTTCGAGTGGGTCAGCAGGTTTCAAAGGCCAAGAATATTGTGAAATGGGACAAATTGATTTATCAGATAATTTTGCACAAAATTTCATAGTTGAGAATTTTTTATTTTCCGAAGGTGATGCGAATTCTGAAAAATCGGATCATTTGGGCTTTGATCAGAATTGCGACGATTCAAAGATAGATGAGCAGAGGTGAGTTTTTATTAATTACTAAATTTTAAGGCTTAATTACAAAATATACCCTTGAGATTTGATATGTTTCTATTTTGTTGTAATTAGGCCTAATTTCAAGGAAGTTTTTGCAATTATCCCTAAGTTTATCCTCCATGAATGTTTGGATTTAATTGAATTTAGCAATGCAGCTCTCTTTCCAAATTACCAGTGCTCTATTTTTAATTTATTTATTTTCTTAACAGTGATATTTGCTACCATAGATTCCGATTTTCGACCGAAGATGGGTTTAACAAAGAAAAAGACGAGGATGAAGATGATGTGATGAGTCGGATGGATGAGTCGATGGCTCTTGTTGTCGTTGATACGCTTCAGAAAAACCGGGCCATTGATCCGGAAGTTCTTGATTCCGCGGTGAAAGAGGTGCTCGATGCTTTGAAACGCGCTAAGGAACAACTTCAAAGCTCGATGGAGAAAAGGCGCGCAAACATGATTAGAGTTGGTTAGTGAAAATAATAATATTAATTCATGTGTAACATAACATTCATCTTTGGTTTGTGACTGTTAAATAAATGGCAAACATCTCTCTGTCTTTTTTTTGTGTGTGTGTGAAATACGAAAATGCGACGAATGGAACAGGAATAATTTTCAAAATTACTAATATTACCATAAGATATTACAAATCACACATTGTTTTCAGCAACAAAGTGCAGAGCATGAAAATGATGCACCAAATGACACTCTTGAGAAAAGTGAGATTTATTCTGAGTTGGCCTAAAGCAGTTGAACAATCAGTCAAATTCAGATCTCTGTGTCTGTAAAACCAGAAAATTCTATGTACGGTTTCATGAAAACAATGTGATTCTTGAATGATTTATGCAACAACAAAAGCTGTGGGGAAAAAAAAGAAGCTAAAGTTGAATAGGAAAAAGGAGACTTGGAAATTGATTTCAACTGCAAATCTAACAACTTTAGATAAGAATGAAAAAAACCAACATGTAATTCGGCAACCAACAAAGCAACAGCACTTGAGCTACAAAATACATGGTATATTCAAATAAGGTTAAATTACAAAATAACCCCAATAATTTTTGACTTGTGGTAATATGGTACCACAAAATACCCCCAATATTTTTTATTGGTGGCAATATAATATCAGTAACTATGGAAGATAGCATTTACCTTTCAATAAATTTTTTAATTTACTCAATTGTCGACGAAAATTTGAATTTTCGCCGGAATTTGTCACGTGATCTCTTAATTTTGGAATTTTTTGAAGATTACGGCCAAATTGACTAATTCTGACTTTTTGTGGAGTTAAAAAGCAAAATACCCCTAATATTTAACGGGTGGCGGCAAATTGTACCAACATTATTTTAAATTAAAAAATATTTAAATTATAAAATTTAAAAAAATGGAGAATATATTACAAAATCTATAATTATTTTAAATACTCAATATATATATATATATATATATATATATATATAAATCTGGAATTTCTTTTATAAAATTTGAGATTGTGAAATAATTAAAAAAACTTATTTTAAATATGTAGAAAATTTGAATAGTTTGTAATATTAGTTAGTTATTTAAAATAAAAAATTATATGTGAAAATAAAAATACATGAATTTTTTTTATAAATATTAAACCTTCTATAAGAATTAGAAAATCGAATTCCATAAATAGAAAATTCTGGAAATTTAATTAAGTGATTAGGAAAAAAAAGATAATTGGACAAAAAATCAAAAAGTCAGTTGAAAAAAAGGGAAATCATTTGACGATTTAAAATTATCTCATAATGATTATAGTTAAAATTTTAATTAATTTTGTTTAAAATATGCATATATATAATATTAAAATAATTAGAAAAGGATTTTATAAAATTTGAAATTGTAATAATAATACCTTATTTTAAATATGTAAAATAAATTGAACTATTTTTAAATGAGTTTAAATATAAAAAAATATATGTGAAAAACCTGTAGACAATTCGATAAAAAGTCAAAAAGTTAGTTAAAAAAAGAAATGGAAATCATTTGATGATATAAGAAGGATTATAATTTTTTTGTAAGTTTTTTGTTAAAAGAACAGTTTTTCATAAGCACTTAATCAAATTTTCAATATTTTCTATTTTTAGAATTCAATTTTCTATTTTTAAGTGAAAGTTTAATATTTATAAATATTTTTCATGTATTCTTACTTTCACATATAATTTTTTAATATTTAAGTAACTAACTGGATTTTAAAAATTGGTCATTTCTCACATATTTAAAAAAATATTTTCAGATTTTTTACACTTTCAAAATTTATAAAATCTTTTTCTTGGATTTTCTCTCTCTCTATATATATATATATTTCTTTATTTATATTGCATATTTAAAATAATTTCAGAATTTTTGTATATATTTTCCCAGTTTGTTTTAATTTTATAATCTAAATATTATTTTTTTTATTTTAAAAATAATACCGGTACTATCTTGTCACCGCCTCTAACATATTAGGAGTCTTTTGTAATTTAACCCTTGAAAAAAAGTCAATTTGGCTGAAATCTTCAGATTAAAGGGGTCAGGTCATGTAATAATTCCGGTAAAAACTCAAATTTGAGGTATTGTCATCAACCAAGGATACTGTGCTATTCAGCATTTTACCTTTTCAACAAGTTATTATCCTATTTTAAAAAATATATAAATTAAGAGACCGGGATTGAGGGTCACAAAATTTAAATGGGCTTCCAAAAAATGCACAGTATAGTCGCAGAATTTTAAATTCAATGTAGTGTCACACTGAAAATGAGCAGAAAATTTTGCCTGTTGCCATGGGGGACCAATGAAATGAAACTAGCCCATAAATAAAATTTACGGCTCTAGATATTTAAATCAATTTCTTATCCTCGAGCCAGTGATAAATTATCCAAATACGGAAAATATCACTTTCAATCATTTTCTAGGGAGCCTCTACTACTACATTCTGGATACTGACAACATTGATTATACATACACCAAGATGAGCTACCTAGCAAAACTACTTTAAATCAAGAGTGTGCTTAACTAAAGATGTTTGCTTTTGCTAATTTTCATTAGTGAATAATTGTCTAGATGGGAAAAAATCCCAACAAAAATGTATCCTCCAATTCAACCTTCTTCTTTTTTTTAAAAAAAAATATTAAAGGAAAGTAGGTAAGTACACGTTTTAAATGAATAGAGCAACAAAATTGCCTAATATGGCGGTTTGCTACTTAATAATGAGTAATAAGGTGTGTATTATATAATTTTTATGATTAATTAATTATACTTTGATCTTAAACAAATTCTGCAAAATTAAAATAAAACTAATGCATCCTATTAAATCTCCAACGGTGAAACATCGCTAAATATCTCGAATTTAAAATAGAATATATCAGATCAGAACATAAAATGAGACTATCATCACGTGAAAAAGATTTGGGAAGAACTTTTCCATGCTTGACAACTGATCGTGGGAAGAAGAAGAATCTCTCCTAATATTCTTGTTCTGTTGAATAGACTGTCGTTCTGCTTCCTCGTAAATACATTTGTGAAATAAAGGGAAAATTACATTAAATACTATTTATCTTTTTTATTTTATTTTTTTACATTTAAACGTGACAATACGACTTCAAATATTCAGGTTGGCATGCACATCGAGTAATGTCGGTTAAATAAGAGGTGCGACCTTTTTAAAAGAGTTATTGAGCATTAGGAGAATTCGAAATGGTAGTAATATCCTTAAATCAGGTCGTTTGAGAGAATTGAGATTTATATGCTCATAAGTTGATATGGTTATGATATGGGCTCTGGGGGCTAAAGGTATAGGGATGATTTTATGGCTCATGGTTGTTATGATAACTTAATAAAATACGAGAGTACTAATAATTATGGTAACTTAGTATAAATGAGAAATTCTAATTTTAAGTCGGTGAGCTTATTAAGGAATTATTGGTGAGTAGGAGACGAAAACCCTAAATTTGGAACACGCCGTTTGTCTATATAAAGAAGACACACGCCTTAATTTTATTATAAGTTGATTATTGCTACTTTCATTAAACTCTCATTTATCACTATATACGGATATTGACTTAAGTATCGGAAGGCCTACACCGTTGTTTTGTAGGTCGATCGAGTTGGAGAAGGCAGTTCAGAGAGAAGCGACCTCTGTGGCACCGTCTGTAGGAATACGAGAGATATCGAGTCCTTGAACGAAAGACGGGAGAATCACCCAAAACAGTCATGACGGGAAGATATATACACCACAAGTCCTGGATTTCAGGGAGACAAGCCAGGGCAAGAAACAAGGGAAAGAGACACGACCTAGAGGCCAAAAAAACATGGCAAAGGTCTGCAGAAGGAGAAGTGGCGGTGGAGACACCACAACCAAAATTAAGAGGGGAGAAAGGCAAGGAAACCGGAGGAAAGAGTAACCCCAAAAAGGCGACATGGCAGAAAAAGATCAAGCTATGCACTAAGGAATGGGAGGAATTACCGAAGCAATAGGCCTGCAACATTAATAAAGGGTTGCTTCAAAGATTGGTGAGCGCGATACCAATCGACAAGTCGGAAGAAATCATGACATGAGGAGATTTCGACGATGATGAGATGGAATTCACACCTGAAGGTTGTAGAGATGAAGAATATAGGTCGGAACCAGTTACATCAGGCCAAAGAAGGAGCAGGGAGAAGGAACCATGGATGCCTGATCCAGAGTTGTTTCGAGCAACAAAGAGGAACGACCTCATAAGAAGTACTTGTCATCCGACGAGGATCAGAAGGACGAAGACGTGATGGGGACATTAGGAAGGTCGCAATGAAGAAAAGGATGATATGTTGTAAGAATCTCGGGCCATGAGAGACATGCGGGAGGCCTTATGAGAATTACAGAGATAGGTCGCGTGTATAAGCCATCAAGAAGTGAGAGGCCACCCATTCTCTAAATAAATATTGCGAGCAGATTTGTCATGGGGTTACAAAGGGTTCGAATTTTATTATGAGGGGTTGTCAGATCCCACTTGATACGTGCAGAGTTTTGATAACGAGGTGACATTATGATAGTATACGGAAGTTGTGGCATGTAAGGCATTTCTATCTACCCTTACTAGGTTTGACACAAGATTGGTTTCAGCAGATCATCCCGGGGAGGATCACGAGCTTCCGAGTTTTAAGGTCGGCTTTTTTGACATACTTCTTTAGTGCAAAAACTCATACGAAGACGTTCATGTCTCTCTTTTTAGTAGTATAATGACTTGGGGAACTTTGAAAGAGTATGTAGCTAAATTCACCAGGGCTACCTTGGAGGTACCCACAACAACGAATGATATAAAAGGTGGAGTGGTAAATAAGGGGTTATGGATGGGAGGTTTAAGAAACTCGTTGGCTAAGAGAGATGCGCATTCTTTTGAAGAGGTTCTGGATCGATGTATCAAATACATCCATTTGGAAGAAGCGAAGGAGGAAGTCGAATGCATTTCTAATGAGAGGTCGAGGATATAGACAAAACCACCGACAAAGAGACATAAACCTAGGAGAGACTTACGGAAACCAGCGAGGGCGATCATGGAACCAGGGTTAGAAGGGAGAGTAGAGGTAAGGAATGACCAAAGAAATTGGAGAGAAGAGTCGGATAACTTCAACCCTTTAACGATGCCATGGGCAAGGGTGTTCGTGATTATGGAGAGACAAGTGTCTAACGCTATTAGGTGGACTGAAAACTACATGGAGATACCCACTAACTCGAGATCTCAGTTTTTTTGCAGGTTCCATAATAATTACGGACATTCTACGGAGAATCGTATATTAGGATAGGGCACCTCGGGAGCAGAGGCAAACATTACCTGGACCTCCTCTCAGAGGTCCCCCAGTTGCCCATATAGAGGGACAAAGAAGGCAAAAAGAGCAGAGGAGGACAGAGCAAGGTGGGGGTGCTGGAAACAATAGGAGGCGGATATACATGATTTCAAGTGGGCCAATCTATGGGGATTCAAATAATGCAAGGAAGCAACATGTTAAGGCCGCCCGACTGGACCTTTTGAGGTCGCTGCCATAAATAGGCGACCCCCTGTCACGACCACACCTCACACATAAACTCTTAATATTTTTTTTTCATAAACCAAGTTTACACAACTAAACTCGACAACGTTTTCAATTTCTATAAGGTGGTATTAACTTATTTATTTTATTTCCCTACCACTTTTAATAAATGAAAAATGTTACATTGCTTTTTTTATATTTACAACATAATAAGAAATGACAAGACATGCTCATAAGAGAGAGAAAACCTACCCCCATCTCTAAGAAAAATAAACATATAAACCCACGATTCAAACTAGCTAATTACTTACAAACATATGTACTATCGATTTTTTTTAAAGTATCAAAAAGATAATACAATAATAAATAAAATAACCATCAATAAAACCTAACAGGTCATCATCCATGTCCACTATTCTCAGAAGCTTTTAGGAGCTCCAACAACCTGCTCAATAAGTTCATAAAATCTAGCAACTCCACGCTTACCTACAATGCATAAACTAAATGAGTTAAAGCTCAATAAGTAGAAATCATGCATGATGGATGAGCGTCACAAGTCATTGCAATTTAATTTCGCAATGTCATGTCAATGAAAATTATTTCTTTTGAATCTCTTTTCTTTAATTGGTCCCTTGACCTATCTACTGTGCATCGGAAAAAGCTCATCGTATAATCATCATCATTCATCATAATATCCCAGTATAAATGTCTCACATGGCACTGATTACCTTTTCAAGTAGCCCAGTCCAAACTTCTCACATTGTATTGGGAATTCATAATCATGGAGTTAGTCCGTATGCAGGGTACTGAGCTACATGTTGAAGTAGCCCCGTCCGACTGCCTCGTAGGACACTAACTCAAATATCATATAAGCATATTCCACATACCTCAGGAGTCAGTTCGTATACCTCACAGGACATTGAGCTACATCCTAAAGTAGCCCCGTCCGCATGTCTCACGGGGCACTAACTCAAATATCATATAAGCATATTTCACAGCCTCGGTGCACTAGAAGTGGTCCATAAAATATTATTTCTTTGAGAATTTATGTCATGTGTGCTCATATAACATTAATCATCAATCATGTTTGCATATGCTAATGCTCGTAAATGATATGCTTTAGGAAACACATATTCATACCACATCATCCACATTTCATAACCACTGAAGGCAATTAAAGTAACATCTAATCATCATCATACAATTACAAGTAATGTTATGTTTATGCATTGTAGTTGCATATAAATTTTTACTTACCTCAGGTCTAAAGCTTACAATATTTTGGGTCTTATATCACCTAAGCTCTTTGAAAATAATATTTTTATGAGCACAAAATGCTCGTGTAAGATGCAAGTTCTATTTATTGGGTTTGAAATTGGGCTGCTTCTAACAAGAAAGGTAACATATACTTTAGAAGTTTGTAAAAGTAATATAATTATAATAAGCATAAATATAACATGAAATAAGGTATTCTCTGATATTTAGGGTTGATGTGATGGAAATAGAACACGCTTGTACGCTACCCACTACATTAAGGACGTTCGAATCTCATGATCATTGAAATTGGATTATTAAAGAGTAAACCTGGGTTTTCAGATATATGTTCCGTATAATAGTATTGTAACAAAGCTATGGTTCGAATTTGAAGTCATTCAGAGGTCTTTTGACCCATTTCCAGTAGAAATCAAGAAAGTTGTACACTGTTGGAGATTTAGTAAAGCATTTGGGGAAAGTTCTTTTGGGGTTAATCTGAAATTCTGAAGAACCTGATTTAAATCAAAATTTAATTTGGGTAGACTAAATTGAAACCTAGAGGGGTCAAATTATAATTTTCAAAAACTATAGTTAAGTCAAAAATTCTGTCTAATTTCCAAAAACACACCCCTCAACTTCTAACCCATTTCATTTTTAAACTCAAAACTTCCCATCTTCCATCTCCTCATCGGCTACTAGCCTCGCTGGCCACAACCTACCATCATATACCATCGCAGGCACACTCAAAACACACACACGCATCACGAATACACATGACAATTTCAACATACACACAACTCACATACTAACACACACGGTTACACAATACTTGTTGGAATTCAATTTTGATCTTAGAAACACGGTGTTATCGATCTTTCAAATAATATAAATCTCATAAGACTCCGATAGCCCGAACGACCAAAATGGGTAGTCACCAGCATCTAACAGTTCGAGGCCCTGTGATGACTATTCTGACATCAGTTTTCAAAATTAAATAGAATATTAGATACTACTCATCAATATGAATAAATCAATATATAATACATCAAAATTGGACCTGCGGTTGTCCAGAAATCAGCCGTCAAAGTTCGATGACGCTGGCCAGCACATAGAAAATTCACTAGTTCTTTTCAGATGATCCATAGATCCGGTCGTTGATCAAGAGGTGGTGTTGAAAATATTATTACGTAAGTTTCTAGATGTATAAACTTTGTAATGATCTAATGGTTGGATTTTCATCATGAAGCCAACGATGTTTATCTTGCCAAGGGTGGCGATGATGGAAAAGAAAGAAAGAAGAAAAAATGAAATGAGGAAATTTTTTATCCTTACTCATTTGGAGATGACTTGAGAAAGCAAATTTGTCATTACAAACTCCTTGTGTTAAATGACACGTGGTCTTCAATTGGGCCAACTTTTGGGCTAAATGTTTGGACCTGTTTAATTGATATGACCTTAAGGTGTTGCTAAATAATTAACATGATCTAAAATATTTTGGCCAATATAATTGGTATGAGTTTGAAGTATTCTGACTCGATTTATGATATTTGATTTGTACTTTTTTGTACGCATTTTTTGTTACTTTTTTGTGTCGCATTCACGTGTGTTTTACTTGCATTACGGGTTTTAGGAGTCGTTTTGGCCTATTTGTTAGTTTTAGGTTTTTATTGCCTTTGTGCGGTTTTTAGTCATTTTTCGTACATTTTTACCCTTTTTCGTATTTTTGGCCGTAGGATGACCAAGCGGTCCCGCGCACGCTCGGAGCATCCTACTCGACTCGGATTGGAACGGGCAAAGCAAGAGAACACAGCGCGAACGAGGAGCGACAATCGGCGGACGACAGAAGCGGAAACGAGAAAACGAGCCGGAGCTGTCTGTCAGTCGATCGACTGCACTCCAGTCGATTGACTGAGTTGTAGTCGATCGACTGGTCGGTCGACTGAGGGGTTGAAATCGACTGGCGGGCAGAACGTTCGGAGAATTTTTGAAAGCAGTTGATCGACTGACCCCTAGTCGTTCGACTGAGACGCAGTCCAGCTCGGGATTTTATCACTTTTTGACGATTTTGCCCCTGCATTTTTGTATAAATAAGCCCAACCTTCTCCAACCTTAAAAAAACCCTTCCTTGTTGGAATTTGGGGCTTGCTCCATTTTCTTCAAGCCTTTACCTTCCTTGCAATGATAAACCCTAGTTTAGTGTAGTTTTAACTAGCTTAGTAGTTAATCTAGTTAGTTAGTTGTTAGTTAGTTGCTCTTAAACAAGTGTTGGAGTGAGTGACACCTCCTTCATTTGTGGTGCTTGTAGTTTGAAGACTTGAAACTCTTGAGTTTAATGCAATTGATATTTTCTTCCCCTTAATCTTCTTGTGTTGTTAATTGTTGATTGTTGTTATTGATGTTGTGTTGGTTTTTAGGTTTAGTTTGTGTTGTTGTTCTTGCATTGTTCTTCAATTTCTCATTTCTAAGTTTTAGTTTGTTCATGTTCTTGCAAAAACTCCATTAATGCTCTTTTCAAGCTTTTTACCTCTTTTAGTTAGACAAAATTTTAGCTCTTGAAAGATGTATGAGTTTTTCTTCTTTGGTAATTTGTCTTGTTCAATTTAAAAGCCTTTGACTTTTTTCAATTTCAAAAGCTTGATTTTCCCTCCATGAATTATCTTCTAATTGTGAGCTTAATTTGACGCAATTAGTTTAGAAATTAGGGGTTTAGGGTTTTGGTTCATTTAGAACCATTAATCGGAGCTTGTCGAGAATTGGGATTGACGACCCCAACACTTGGTCGACAATTTGGGATTGACAACCCCGAATTGTGGATTAAGTGCTCGGCGAAAACTGATTAATCGTGGAGACGAACCGAACACCCTAAACCCTCGTTCTCTTTATTTTAATTAAAGTCCCCTTTTTAATTCAAGTTTTAGCATAAAACTCAACCCAAAATAATGACTTAATGCTTTCTTAGGAGTAGATTAGTGTAACTTAGCTTAACAAGAGATTAACTAAAACACCGAACGCCGATTATATCTATCCTCGAGAGACACGACTCGGGAAAGCTTACCGCTCTACAATCGACTCCGTACTATTGCGGAGAAGATTTCTTAGAGTGCTAAGAATTCTTCGATCAATATTATGTCAAAATATAAATATGTAATGTGGTATTTTACTTGGCACGAAAGAAATTATATAGAAATAAAATGTTTATAATATTTATAATATAATCGAATCAAAGATTATTGTTGTAAAACACTACTATTAAAATGAATCAAAATATAAAAAAATCTAGTAATAAATTTTATTTAGATAGATAATATGGTTAAATAGTCAGGGCTTCACATTCTCCCCTCCTTAAAGGGATTTGACTCCCAAATTCCCTTCTTAGATAAACTAGGTAATTCTAGTACTACCCAACGCTTAAATTGCCAATAACCATCTTAAAAAGGCACCATATAAAAATTATTGAGATCAATGAGTATTAGTACAATAACATCGATCAAATATGTGATTGAAAATGTTGAGTAATTTGATCAGAAATGAATCCAGCTCACAAATGAAAAGAAAGTAACGAATTGAGTATGGAAGAATTGAATGATATGTAATTCAACAATATTGGTACAATAAAGTATTGGTCATTGAAACCATAGGCTTATAATAGGATCTCAAACTTTAAAATTATCAAATAGAGAGAGTACAATAACCAAGTCATATCAATGTAGCCAGAAAAATAAGTGGCATCAATCCTTTAAAGGTGGGTAGACTAAAAGGCATATAAGGGGTTCAATACTCCATATGCAAGTGAAAATATTATAATTTAAAATCATTATGAGAAGTAGAACTTTGAATATTTAAGAGAAAAACTTGCACGGTTTGACTGGCATGAACGTAGATTTATCAATGAGAAAAAGTGATAAAAGAGTAAAATGAGAAAATCTTTAAGATAAGAAATGTAGTTGTCACAACATACCAATGAAAATGGTACAGTAATGAAATCACAAAGGAATTTCCATATGGTAGATAAAACGAGTGTTTTCCGAATAGATTACTAAGGTCGGAATACTAGAGGATGGCTACTAATAACAAGTATAAACTCTCATCTTTCATTGGGAAAGAAAATTATAACCAAGAAAATGATTGGAAAGAAAACAAGAAAAATTTAAAGTAAAATATTAGATGTTTTCAACTATAGCGTAGATTGGTAATGACTATCAAAGATACATTGGTATATGAAGTGAAGTTACATGACATCGATCTCTTGAAGGTTCAACGGCAAACATATGAGAAATATCATTTAGAACAATCAAGGGTGAAAGTAATTAAGAGTAAAAGATCAACATTGTCACTTGACGCAAAATGGTAAATCACTAAGAGCGAGAGATAATATACAATGTAAAACTTGTTCTAAACAAGTGCAAAATATAAAAATAATTGTGAAGGGACACATCCCTAGAATTCAACAAAAACACCAAAACATCATCCAAGTTCTTTGTTCCCGGCATATCAATCGATTTCAAAAATAGTATCTCTAAAATTCAAATCACTTGAAAGTATATAAAATCAGTTTATCAAGTCTCACAATACTTACCATGATCATTATATATGTATGTATATGGTAGCTGGTAATATAAGAATTATCACCTTAGTTCCCCTCGAAAATCCTTAATGTCAAGGGGCTCATATATAATCCTATGTAATTGTTCAGAGTCTAAACCTTACACTAAGTCTGTTGGTGAGAAACCTAATCCCAGTGTGTACTGAGATATAATGAAAAATCATAATAAGAAAAATTGGAATGTGGAAATTTGATAAAATTAAGAATAAGAGGACTTACTTATAGTAGTGTGGATCCGGGGGGTTACCGAGCTTATCTGCTGAGATATTAGGTGTACCACATTTTTGCAGAGGAGCTTGAGAGATTAATTATTTTTCAGAAAAAACGCAGAAGGTAAAGAGGGTAAAATGAGAGTGACACTGACTTTATATATGTGAGGGTAATTGTAGGCCTTTCATTTTTTGGCTCACCAGACTTATTTTATTACGAGGAATCGGGGAGTTGACATGTGTCTGACACAATGATAATATATATTTAATGAGTGGCGTTCGAGATGTTTTGATGGCTGTTATTTAAAGGCTTAGGTTTTATATTCTATCTGATTCTACCTCAGTTAGGTAGAATATGGGGGACTAGCTGATACAACATCAAATATTCAGGTCGGCATGCACGTTGAGCTAGGTCGGTTAAAAAAGGAGCAAACCTCTTTAAAAGAGTTATCGAGCTCTTATGAGAACTTGGATTGGTAGTAATGTCCTCAAATTTGGTCTGTTGAGAGAGCTGGGCTTTATAGGGATGGATTTATGGCCAATGGTTGTTATGGTAACTTAACAAAATATGAGAGTCCTACCAATTATGGTAACTTGGCATAAAGGAAAAATCCTAATTATGAGTCGGTGAGCTTATTAAGGAATTATTGGGTGAGTAAGAGACAAAAACCCTAGATTGGGAACACGTCTCTTGTCTATACAAAGATGACACATGCCTCCATTCTATTCTAAGTTGATTATTCCTACTTTCATTAAGCTCTCATTTATCACTATATACGGATATTGACTCAAGCATCGGGGGGCCTACATCGGGGCTATCCAACTTGGGTTTTGTTTTGTAGGTCGCTCCAGTTGGAGAAGGCAGTTCGGAGGCATCGACCTCTTTTTTTGGCAAGCCAATATTTTTGGTCGAACCAAATAACTATACATGTTTTCTATGATTTGTACATCATTTACATGATTTTTTATAATTATTTATTCTTTTACATTATTAAACAGTTTTTTGTCTATCCGAATAGTTTTATCATGAAAACTAGATCATCTAAGCAATAAATTCAAAGAGTAAGATGGTGTACCCTAAAACTATGTAATTTGTTTCTAACACAAACTAAACATTTTTAAAGTTGTTCTATGAATGTCAATTAATGTATTGATGATGTGATTTTGTAAGGAAAGCGGTTAGGGATGGTTTTATTCAAACATATAGGTGTGTGTTTTAGGTTGAGTTTGTATTGATGTAAGTTTTTTTAAGTTATCATATTTTTTAGGCCTAATTGCACCAAATATCACATCATCTTCTATTTTTGTTAATTGAACATGATTTTTAAAATTTGGCAAATAAAATCACAACCTTTTGATTTTTCAAATCGGGTCATCGTTTAGATAAAATTATTGATGCGACATTTATTCGAACTTTTTAAATATATTAGGGACTGAACTGAAAATTTAAAAGTATCAATTGAGCCCTAAATTTTATCTAATTCATTTTTTCCCTTCCCAACTCTCAAACTCATGAAATAATTCAATTTTTGTAAACAGTTTATCATTATTATGTTCTTTAAAAATAAAACAAGAATGCAGCGAGAGAAAAAGAAAAGTAATAAATCAAGAGTAATATTTGACAAAGACTTGTGTTATGCCAAATTGATGGGTTATGACCCATCATACTATCTCACTTGCTACTATTGGTTTTTGTATTATTTTTCTAAATTTCCAGGTTGATTTGTTTGTTTTTGTGCTATGATGATTGATAGTACTATGATGTATAGATTTCTATGATGTTTTAGTTATGAAGTTCTGGTTTGACGGATGATCCATCAATCCGACCTGACAAGAGTATGACCCATAATGTTACTTTTCTTTCCCATTCATCTTTATGGGTCTTGGACTCTTGGTTCACTCCATCCACCACACCACCGCCACTGCCCACCTTTTGAATTGCCACCACCACCGGTTTTGATCATCATTATCAAAGTTTAATGAAAATATCATTTGGTCTGAACGCCTCTCATTTTTAGATTATTTCTCATTATATAGATTCTGCATATATTTTACAAAAGTGATTTTAAGCCGATATCTATTCACTAGATCTACGGTTACAAATCTTGGCTGATTCTAGTAATCAAATTTATAGTTACAAATCTTGGTTATCTATACTTACAAATATAGTACTAACTACAATATATATTTATAAATAGAATACACAATTTATGCGTATGCTGTCATCCCCCCTAAAATTGATGTTGGTCGATCAAGAAGCATAAATTTGCTTACAAGAAATTGATGGCGTAGTCGTGCATTACCCTTAGTGAATACATCATCTGTTTGGAGAGTAGTGGAAATATGAGGAAGATAAATGACATAAGTGTCGAATGCTTCACGAATATAATGACAATTCACCTCAACCTGCTTAGTGTGCACATGCTAAATAGGGTTTGCGGCAATCTGAATTGCATTAGTGTTATCAACATAAAGTGGAGTAGTATTAGACTGAGAGAAACCAAGCTCAGTTAGAAGTTCATGAATCCAAACAATTTCTGAACAAGATGTATATATAGCACGATATTTTGATCCTGTTGACGATTTAGAAACGCGAGCTTGCTTCTCACTTTTCCAAGAAATCATGGACTTACCAAGAAACATGCACTAGCCTATGATAGATCAAAGAGTGTCCAAACAACCAACCAAATCAGTGTCACTAAAGGCAACAAGTTCAAGATAAGAACTAACCAGAAAGAATAATTCACGACTAGGTGACGCACTAAGGTATCGTATGATACGACGAACAACGAATAAATGTAAATGATGTGAATGTTGCATGAATTGGCTTACTTGCTGCACATAATAGTTAAACAATTCAATATATCAACCAATTGTTGATAATAGTAGGATCAGAAATAATATCACCCTCTTCATGGCGATACTTTATGTTAACTTCGAGAGGAGTATCCGCCTGAGAAGCATCTTCAAGACCAGCTAATTTAAGCAAATCTCGTGTTTATTTATGTTGATTTAAAAATATATCACAAGCATCTAATGAATTTCCAAGCCTAAGAAGTAAGTAAGAGGACCAAGATCCTTCATATGAAATGAAGCTTGAAGATATTATTGCAAACGAGCAATTAAGCCACAATGTATCCCAGTAATAACAGTATCATCAACATAAACAAGGAGAAGAACAAACCAGTAGATGTTTTGCAAAGAAATAATGAAGAGTCATGTTGACTTTGCTGAAATGAAAATTGAAGTAAGGTGGATAGAGATCTATGAACCAAGCTCGGGAAGCTTGTTTTAACCTATAGAGTGATCGCTTCAACTTACAGACATCCAACGAAGAGGAGGAAGTCAATCCAGGTGGTACAACCATATAAATTTCCTCATTGAGATCACCATGAAGAAATGTGATTTTAACATCCATTTGATGAAGTGACCAGACTTATGCGGCAGTAATAGAAATGATCAGACGAACTGTAGTCACTTCGGCAACCGAAGCAAAAGTCTCTTCATAATATATCGCATGCTCTTGTTTGTTACCAAGGTGCAACTAGTCATGCTTTATAGCGACCTAGAGCACCATCAGAACGAAGCTTAATTGGGTAGACCCATTTACAACCAATGGATTTTACATTAATAGGACAATGAATAATATCCCATGTGGTTGTCCTCAAGAGCTTGAAGTTCTGTTTTCATAGACTCACGCCAAAAATCATGTTTAACAGTTTCTGAATAACATGATGAAATAGAAACACTAGTCAAAGTAGCATGAAGAGATTTATGAGAAAACCCATAACGATCAGGTGGACATCTATAAGAGATGCATTGAACTTAAGTATTTGATTGTTGATTATCCATAGAACATGCATATTGAACAGGCTCAGATGTCGGGCTAAACACATAAGGCTGCAAAGCAGAACATTATCACTTATAAAAAATTCCGGGTTTGGATCTCTCAATAACAATATTTTCCTCATCGAAAATAAGGAAGAAGAAGCAAATCTCTTGATGACTCCACACGAATAGAAAAGAACATTTGGTTTTCAAAGCATACTACATGATGAGAGATACAAAACCTATTCGAACTTGTCTCGTAACAGACATAACCTTTATGTGAAATACTATAAACCATGAAAGCACACTTAACGGATTGAGCATAAAGTTTATGACGCTCATGTGATGACAAATGAATAAAACAAACACAACCAAAACTATGAATGTCAAGATGTTTGGGGTGTTTATGATGAAGATAATAAAGATATTTAAGGTTCAAAACACTTGAAGGCGATCGATTAATTAGATAAAACATTGAACATAATGCTTCAACCGAAAATTCTAATGGAACAAAAGATGCAAATAATAAGGTTTAGACAACATCTAATAAGTGACGATTCTTACATTCAGCAATACCATTTTTTTGTAATTTGAGGTCAAGAGCATTGGGAAATAATCTCCTTTTGCTGAAGAAAGTCATGGAATTCATGAGACATATATTCATCACTAGAATTTGATCTCAACACTTTAATATAGAGAAAAATAAGTTTCGATATAAGCCACAAAAATTTTGAAGACGGAAAATATCTAATATTTAGAATGAAGAAAATAAATTCAATTGTATTTATTGTAATCATCAATGAATATGACAAAGTATTTATAATTGGCATGTGATATAACAAGAGAAATGCCCCACACATCACTATGAACCATAAAACATTTTTTTGAACGACTACCTTGAGAAGGAATATAAAGAGACTTTCTTATTCCTAATTTCCACACTGAACAATCGAAACTGCAATGATAGGAAAATTGATCTTTGTTGCCTAATAACCCGAAACCGATCAGTAAAACTAGGATGGCTTAAACATTTATGCCATGATTCAGCATTTTGGTTTTCGACAATACTTGTCAAAGAAAAAAAATTAGGAACAGGGAAGTGTAAAGGAAACAAGCATCCAGCTTTAGGCACCTTCACTAGTACCTTCCCCGACACCTGATCCTACACTATACAACCATCATCAGAAAATTGGAGATCACAATTATTATCAACCAATTGTCCTAATGAGATGTGACTTGTAGAAAGGTGAGGAGATATAAGAACATCTTCAAATTGAGAATTAATATCCCAGATAGCATGAATAGGCAACTTACTGACATTAGAAGTTTCAATGTTTCCACAATATTATTGAACATTATTAAGGGTGTCGCTAGAATTGGTCATGTGATCGTATGCACCCGAATCAACAACTCGGGATAAAGATGATAGATTGTGCTTACCTTGAATCCCTAAAGCTGAATATGTTGTAATAACCATCCGTGAACCATTTCTGGAGTAAGAGTTGGTTTATCAACAATACCAACAACAACGTGATTAGCAACAACAACCTGATTAACTTGGCAGGTTTGATAATTTTTAGGAGTAGTTGGACATTCTTTGATAATATGCCCAGGTTTCTTACAATAGTTACAAGCTTAATTTGAACAGTTAGCAGCGATATGACCATATTTCTTGCAGCTAAAACATTTAACGTGGCGCATGTCTCTCCCTTGGCTTTTCCCATAAACTGCAGCACAAGCAATTGCATTATCATGTAATTTATCTTGCTGAAAAACAATTTGTGTAGCTAGGTGTTGCTTTTCACGAAGTAATTCTGTAAATCACACATATAAAGAAGTATAAGGAGCACGATTCATCAAATTAGAGCAGGCTAACTCATATTCAGGACGTAGTCTCATCAAGAATTAATATTTCTTGATCTGTTCGTGCACTTTCTCAACAACAGCCATAGACTCGGTACGTGAACATAAATTATGTCCACGTATGCTCTGCCCATTAGCTTTGAAATCTAGAGAAATAGTCTTGAATGGAGAGACCACCTTGAGTCTATCTAGAAATCTCATACTCCAATTGAAACGTTTGGCTATATTGTCCTGATTATGAACCCTTTTTAAATACTCCTACATGTCTTTAGCCATCTTATATGGCCTCATATTGGGAACAAGTGACTGATTAATTGACCCCAAGATCCATTTCATGGCTCGAGCATATTTAACTTTTCACTCAACCAATTTAGTCAGTTCAGTTAGGTTTAGATCACTGCCATCGATGGGACCCAAAGTTTCTTTCCAGGCACATACAAACGAAACTGAAGTTCCCAGGTAGAATAAAATTTGCTCGAGAAACGCACACCAAAAGCATCCATGTTGCTAGTGGACATGATAAAAGAAGTCAACTGACCCAAAAACCAAGGGAAAAAACACCAAAACTTCCACTCAACAAATAAAACCAGAAATATACCCAAAACCAAGATTTGAAAAAGAAAACTCTCTAAAATATTGAATCATGGCTCTGGTACCATATCAAAGTTTAATGAAAATATCATTGGTCCGATGCTTCTCGTTGTGAGATTATTTCTCATTATATATAACCTGCAAATTTTTTACAAAAGTGATTCTAGGCAAATTTCTAGTCATTAGATCTACAGTTACAAATCTTTACTGATTCTAGTAATTAGTTCTACAATTACAAATCTTAACTATCTACAACCACAAATATTGTACTAATTACAATATATATATATATATATATATATATATATATATATATATATATATATTTATAAAGATATTACACGATCTATGCTTATGCTGACAATCATAGGCTACTGACTTCAAACATCATTTATACTGCAAATATCATTTGTCATCTCAAATTAAATTTTAGTTCAGATTCTTAATAAGTAGATTGGTCGACAAAAATCAAATCTGGAGATTTTCATTTTCAATTGTCGAACATGTTAAATGATATTTATTGGATGGAGTGGAGTTGGGGGGAGGGAATGATGATTTCTTTGTTGACCATAGGAAACGATTTTCAAATGTAGAGCCTTTTGAGTTCGAGTGACCTTGGTTGTAGGTTGTTTATTTCTTTGTGGTTTCTTTGTTCCATGTTTTGATGTTCCTCAATTTTTGTTAATAGGGCCGGTTGAAGGTTGTGTGGTGACGACGGTAGTGGTGGAAGGTCCCTGTTAATTTTTGTTATGCCTTTATCAAAAAAAAAAAATCATCAATGTGAATTGGGGTTTGAGTTCGAAAATGAAGAAAACTAGATAAAATTTAGGGTTCAATTGATATTTTTTAAATTTTAATTTAGTCCCCAAATATCCAAAAGTCCACCTTAATGCCACTTCAATGATTCTAGTTGGACGATTATCCGATTTGTAAAATAAAAAGTTTGTGGTTTATTTGCCAAATTTTAAAAGTCATGTTGAATTTGCAAAAATTGAAAAGATTGTAATATTTGATTCGATTAGGCCACTTTTTAAACTTTATCTTTTTAAATAGGTAGTTTTATGTTTTTCTCGGGAGCCCGAACAACCTACCCGGCCACATGCCCACGAGAACAAATCAATAACAAGGTTTTTGAAATCGATAGACACTAGTCGGGAGTCGCCTAAAATTCCCTTGACTTTTTTTATTATACCCAATATTTTGCCGCCTAGGTCCGATACTCGCTTGTCGTTGTGGCCACTTAAACTTGATTTTTTGCCGCCTAGCCCAATTTTTTGGGCGAGTAAGTTTTTTTCGCCAATTTGGGGAAAATCGACTTAGCTGAGGGCATCACTCAAGCCGTTTTTTCAACATTGATCAATAGACAATAATAATAGGAAGGCTTGTTTACAAGCTAGAGGATAATGACTTTTTATTTCCGGTCCTGGACAACCGTTCGGCCAATTACCTATCAGCCATACATTTGACTTATGATTCGAGCCCATGCGTACTAAGAAAGAACTTTAGACAATGGAGCGTAATGAGCCCGACTCCGATTAAAAGGTTGGGTCTAAACGCAGTCAGATATTTAGATAGGTCTGGGTAATTACGAACCTGCCACATATAAATGGTTTAGAGGCAATTCTCATATGCTCAACTAGGTAAATGTTTTATCTCAAATACTATAGTGAAAACATTAACTTCTAATATAATCAATTACCTTCACATTTAATCTAAACAATTATATAAGAATACAACTTTACCCTTATTAATGATTTTTTTTCCTTTCAATTTTCTTTCTTTATTAAACATTTAATACAACCAAAATTCATACTATTACATGACATTTTCATATCATTATCACCAACTGTTACGGCGAATTTCATACTACAGTGTGCATTTTCATACCACACAATGCAATTCCATACTTGTACTGTATGCAGTCGAGACTCCATATTACTTTCTATACTTTTAATCATCATAGGCAAGATTTCATACTACACCTAGAGACTTCATACTAAATCATGTAATTTCTATACAATATGCAATACTAAAATACAACTTTTTTTTTTTCACAATTTTATGTTTTTAAATTTCAATTTCAAACTATATATGAAATTCAACTGATATTGTGGATTTCATACTAGTATATTTTAAAATCCATACTATTATATTTAAAATTCATACTACCATTATCAAATTCATAACTCTACTAAAATTAGAAAAATTAGTAAAAATACTATTATATTTAAATTCATTCTACCATTATCAAATTGCATACTAACCTTACTAGATTGCAAACTACATTATGCGATTTTTTATTTTTTAAATTTTAGATTGGATTGTCAAATTTTATATTAAATTGCACAAGATAATTTATACTGCACAATATTTTCAAAATAAAAATACATACCACATCGAGCATAATTTCATACTATTCATTATATGTGAAACAAAATTACAGACGCCATTATTATTACTATGATGATGATGATGATGATGATGATGATGATAGATTTTTAGGTGTGGGATAATTTTGATCATTTAAGTTGTAATTTTAATTAAATAAAATATGTTTGACTAAATGAGATAAACTATTTTTTATTAAAATATTTGACAATCAGTAGTAATCAAAGTGTAGTGAATGAGAACTTTCCCAATGATTTATTTATTTTTATTAAGAGCCAAATATGAACACTCAAATTTAGGATGTTTCGGATAAGTTTTTTAAATATTATTTTAATATTTCATACATATTTAATGTTTAATTCTTTTTATATTCGAAATTATTAAAAAATAATTAGTTAATAATTTAATTGAGGAAACAGGGTTTTTCAACTCTCTCCCTCCCTCCCTCTCCTTCTCAACTCCATTTCAGTGGCTCCGCCTCCGCCGGGCTTAAAAGGCGCACACGACGGTCCCCTTCAAAGGTTAGCCTCTTTGTTAAGTTGGATATCAGCTCACAGACGAAGAGTTGGGGTAAGCCATTGATTTTAGCTCACACTTTACCATAATAACATTTCCCCCAAATTCAATCCGCAAATGATTCTGGTAAATAGTATGTTCTGCCACTATTCTTCTTCTTTTTAATGCATAATGTCTTCTATTTAAATGGACTCCCACTCTATGTGTTCTCGTTATCTTCTCTTCGATTTGAATTAAAAGGAGCTGAATTAGAAGCCCGTTTTTTATTTTTTACGCATTACAATCATATTTTTCCCAATTTATTTTGAGTAATTGTGTTTTCATGATTGATGTGACTAGTGAATTTCCTAAACTTGAATTTAATATAAGGCAGAAAAGGTACCTAGTGATGATGAATTGATGATGATCAATTCCAGCAAATTTTATTATGTTTCTGTTTTTTTGTCATTTCTAATTTCTTTCCATTTTCTTTAAAATCCCAAACAGCTTGCTTGCAAATAGCTTTGTTATATTCTTATCTGGATAAAATGAAAGTCGTTTCCAGTACAAGTCGCCGCCTATTATCCTTAGATTCAATTCCATCTCACCTCACTGCCACCTCACACCGATCCGACACTCCTTCCGAAGCCACATCCACTAGAAAAACCAAATACATATCTCACGACTCAGTCATCGCCTTAATAAAACGCGAGAAAAACCCAGAACAAGCATTGCAACTTTTCAACAAAGCCTCGACCCAAAAGGGTTTTCACCACAACCACTCCACTTACGCTATAATCCTTAATAAGCTTGCCCAATGTAAGAAATATCAGTCCCTCGACGACGTTCTTTATCGCATGACCTACGAGACCTGCAAATTCCAAGAAGGTATATTCCTCAATCTCATGAAGGAGTTCTCGAAATCGTCCATGCATGAGAGGATAATCGAAATGTTTAACTCCATATTGAGAATTGTGCGTTCGAAACCGTCCATGAAAGCCGTTAGCACGTGTCTTAATCTTCTGGTTGATGCGGGCCGGATCGATCTGGCCCGGAGTTTTATTTTGAGTATCCGGAAGGATTTTCACATGGAGCCCAACACCTGCATTTTCAATATTTTGGTTAAATATCACTGTAAGAAAGGGGATATGGAATATGCGTTTGAGGTTGTGAGAGAGATGGAGAAATTTGAAATGTCGTGTCCGAATTTGATCACTTACTCGACTCTGATAGATGGGCTTTGCGCGAAAGGTAGATTAGAAGAGGCGATAGATCTGTTCGAGAAAATGGTGTCTAAGCATCAAATAGTGCCCGACGCGTTGACTTACAACGTTTTGATAAACGGATTTTGTAATGGAGGGAAAACGGACCGGGCCTGGAAGATAATCGAGTTTATGAAGAAAAACGGATGCAGCCCGAATGTGTTTAATTACTCGTCCTTGATGAACGGGCTCTGTAGGGACGGGAAACTCGAGGAAGCTAAGGATATTATCGAGGAGATGCGAAAATCGGGCCTGAAGCCCGATACTGTTACGTATACAACTTTAATTAATTACTTTTGTAGGGCTTCGAGAACCGATGAAGCTATCGAGATGCTTAGAGAGATGAAAGAGAATGAAATTAAGGCAGACGAGGTGACGTTTAATGTGATTCTTGGTGGGTTGTGTCGGGAATACAGATACTCTGAGGCTCTAAAAATGCTTGAGAAACTACCTAATGACGGTGTTTATCTGAACAAGGCTAGTTATAGAATCGTGTTGAATTTCTTGTGCAAAGAAGGTGAGCTGGAGAAGGCGGTGGGGTTGTTGAATCTGATGCTGTGTAGGGGTTTTGTGCCTCATTTTGGGACGTCGAACGAGTTGTTGACTAGTCTTTGTAAGGTTGGAAAGGCTAATGATGCGGCTATGGTGATGTTTGGTTTGGTGGAAATGGGTTTTAAACCGGAGCCTGTTACTTGGAGTACGTTGATTGATTTGATTTTTAGAGAGAGAAAGTTGCTGCCGGCATTTCAACTCCTTGATAAACTGCTTATGAAATAAAGCCCTTCAAGCATATTATATTTTGTGCATGGTTAATCTGAAGCAGGTCTTGTAAATCTCAGCAAGAAAATGTTGTGTTGCTCAGTCATGGCTGGAAAAGCGTATGATATCTGCTTGCTTCCTGAGTTGATGTTGCAGGCATGTGCTTTTCAACTTTCACTTCCCATGGGATGCTACATTGTTGTCTACTGTATATTGTTTTTGGCTCCTTTCTTTTCCCGGCACTGGCTCTTTTTATTTTTTTGACCAATTTTTACGAAATTTCGTATTTTCTAATGCTGGTCGTTTCTGAGCTTGAATAGGCATGATTACAAAAGAAAATGCCTTAGCGGTTTGGCCTAATTACAAAAAACTTCAATTATCATTCAAAAAACAAATACACCCTAGCGGTTTGAGTCCGAGATTTGTAAAAGAGGACAAATGCCAATGGGGTATTTGTCGTTTTACAAAATGAATTTTTGAATAACATTACACCATGTTGCATGACATAGATGGGAAATAATATTGCAGCTTGTAACCGATCGAAAAGCTCGTAATACCTCGTTAGGAATATGTTTGTTGGTCTAAAACTATGTTTCATTTGTTTTGATGGCATTAAATTGTCTTGTTATGGTACCAGGTTTCAAGACCTGTTAGAGATTCCTATCTCGAGATATCAGCGTTCAACAGTCAACCGCTATTGCCAAGAATAGGCTATCGGAACCATTTGATGTGCATTAGCCTCGGAAGCTCAACCCGAAGACCAGTTTCTCACACTTGCTTCAGATGGTTTGTGCGAGCATCTCAGCAACCAGGAGGCTGTCGATATCATTAACAGTTATCTCCGTTTCGTAAGTTAGGATTAATAAGTACACAGAAAAAAGTTAGAGCTCAATGATTGGTATTTGTTTCTATTATACAAACCTCAATGGGTTGTTTGCAATACCTGAAGGGAGTAATTGTAAATTTGAAAGATAACTACAGCTTTATGTGATTAGGTTAAACCTTCTCAAGGATTGTTTTTCAACTTTTATGTTCCATAGACTGAGGTGGTCTTTTAACTATTGCATGAGCTTCCGTCATTTTCTTGTATGCATTTTGTGAACAGAGCCCAGGAGACTTGTTGAAGCTGCTCTTCGTGCGATACTCAGGCATTAGGTTGTAGTTGTCATCTTAGATCAATCTTCTATGAATAGTACCTTGTCTCCCTGCTCAACTAATTTGTAGAGTTGCGAAATTTTACGTCTTATATAGTAAAATGTAGGCAAATTTTATTCGCGGCTCATCTAATTTACTATTGACACCCTTTTTTTGTTTTTTCTTATAACATTTTCCCCAATACATTAATAATAAAATAACTAAACTATCATTTATCTTTAATTTTGTCAAATGTTTCCAAACCCACTTTACTAACAACACACTCGTTGAGAACCAAACCAAAAAAAAAAAAGAGAGAGAGAGGGAAAGAAAGAGTAAGAGCAACAACGATGAGAAAGAAGAAAAAGACATTGTCAGCCACTTCCACACAACCGGCGCAACCTCCACCCACTGGCGAAGATCTCCAACCACCGGCGCTATGACCTTCACCATGCGGACGAGCAACCCATAGGTAGGTTTTTGTTATTTTTTGATTTTGAAAATTCTCAATTTATTTTTGTTTAGTTTCAAGTTTTGTGTACATAAATCATGGATTTTGTTGTCTATATATAGTTCTAAATTGAGTTTAAGTTGATATTCACATGAAAACGAGGTGTAGTTATGAATTCTTGAATTTGAAAAATTATGGTTCGTACCAATTTTCGATAGGAAGATGATGAAGATTTCCCCAATTTTCAGTCAGCAATGTCGAAAATTGATGCAATCTTCGTTCTCTACCGAACCAGAAGATGATAAAAATTTCACAATTTTTCGATCACCAATGAACGAAGATTGGTGCAATTTTCGTTTACTACTCACCGAATATTGAAGCAATTTGCGTTCAATACTCATCGGAAAATTGCTTCAATTTTCATTCAGTACCGAACGAAAATTGGGTAAGTTTTCTTTCAGCAGAAAACGAAAATTGCTTCAAATTGTTAGAGTAGAACTTTGACACTAGAATTCCCGAAACTCAATTATATTCGCATTATGCCTTATGGCGTATGAGGCACATATTGTACGAGGGTTGTAATAGAAACCTAATTGCAACCTTTGTGGAGCGTTGACACCATAAAATCAATACATTCCATATGTCATTTGGAGAGATGACTATCATGCAAGACGACGTGCATTGTCTTACCATGTCTACCGATTCGGCCTCTACGTTCGCGGCATACCAACTGGCTAAACACAGTTGATGAGTTTAGTAGATTGTTTGGAGTGTCGGCTTTTGAGTGCGCGAAAAAACTTTGAGAATAGGTTATATGTCAGAAGATCCCATCGTGTTATAACACGCAACTAGGGCTTATGTTATGTGCGTGTGTGGTTGCTCTCTTTTCGCCAATAAGAGTGGTATTGGGTCTCTACAACATTTTTAGAATTTGTGGATGATTTCGATCGAATTATTTCATATTCATGGGAGCTACGACACTTGCATATCTATACATATAACTTGATGACGTCTCTTGAGCAAAAATGAAGCAGTCAGTTATTCGACCATATTGGAGGTGACATTTAATTATTTTTATTATTTTGCCTAGTCTTCGTAATATATGTTCTCATTTTTATTTTTATTTTAATTTTTGCAAATTTTGTTGTTTGTGTATATGTATGGATATATGAGAGTTTCCCATAATTGCAGCATGTGAAGGCTATACGGGAGCAACTCGATGACATGACTGTGGCCCAAGTGAATTTTTACTTATTTTTTATTACGACTATTTTTATAATTTAATAAATAATTTACATTATTATTTTTGTGTTGTTTAAATAATCATTTATTGTTGATTATTATTGGTTCATTGTAATTATTATTGGTTCATTTTAATTGATCGAATATTTATAGGTTGTTTGGACCTCATATGACGTTGAAATTAGGGCAAGATTTTCACTACAGAATGTCATATTTTTTCTTGGTTGCAGTGGTGCACTTGATAATAATGGGACGTACCATCCAGAAGGGTCATAGACTGTATAGGGATGCGCAAACTATTCTGGAACCTCTCCTATTTGGTAAAATTGCATCTTAAGGTGCCTTGTTTGATATAGATTGGGGGCTCTGGGGAAGTGTTTTGATACATGGGACAATCATCTCCTAGTTGAGAGTTATTTCGGCAAGATTTTAATCCTCATTGGGAGTGTGACCCAAATTATATGGCCTGTACTGCAAATTTTCTAGAACTGTAAATCTAGTGTGACGCACAGTGACTTGTGGGAGAATAACACCCAAGCTCGTAGTTTGTTGTGGCCGACAGTCTCCCGTTGGAGAGTAGGAGATGAGGGGCTTGAGGTGAGCTTATTTATGCCTCTTGTAGACCAAATGAATACTGCACTTGAGAGACCATCTATACACGCGGAACAATCTACACACGCAGAACCATCTACACATGCAGAACCATCGATTAGTCGGAGACGGTCTTGCGACACCACCGGTGATTATGGATTATGTATGTGGACTAATGGTTTATTATGAATTTTTAGCATGGATTATGTATTATTATGTATATTAGCATGGATTAAGATTTGTGAATTATGGTTTATTATGTATTCTTATCATGAATTATGTATTATTATGTATATTTGCATGAATTGTGGTTTAATTAATAATGATTCACGTAGTGTTCGAATGATGGTTGTAATGTACATATTGATTTTTGTATAGTAAATAGTGAGTTTGGTGTGAGTCGTACTTCCACAGTATATGGCAAAAATTATTGCAATTTTGGTCATATATGACTGAATAGTGCAAGAAATAGTCTTAAACCCACTACAATTTTCGATCATATATAATTAAGTTCATAACACGATTCGAATTGTCTAAAAGCCATATAAATAGTCTAAAAATAAGAAATAACCTCAAGTTCATGAAACGATTTCAATTGTCTAAAAACCATACAAATTGTCTAAAAGCAAAAAATGATCCCAAGTTCATGAAACAATGCGAATTGTCTAAGTAAAAACATAGAAATTGTCTATAAATAAAAAATAACCTCAAGCTCAGGAAATGGTCTGAATTGTCTAACTAAAGAAGTTAAGTTGCTCCTTAACTACCTAGGAATGACCAATCTCAGCAAAAATTGTTGTACAGTTTCATATGACGTCCTAACTCTTGTATAAGGTCAACTTTTATCACTATGTATGAATCTTTGGAGCCCCACAAATGTGCCGCAATTACCCGAAAACTACAATGACGGTCTAACATTACATTTTTGGTGTCAATAGTTAGATGGTGTGGGTACGTCTAATAGTTTATTTTTCATCAATGGATGTTTGGTAAACACCGACATATCACCACTTTTTCGGAAGCCATTAACTCAAATGTCATCATTAGGTGACCAAATATCATCATTCATAAAAAGAGTTTACGTATTCAAAAGCACTCAGATCACATTTTTTTTTGATTTGTCAACCTTTCTTCCTTTTTTTTAGATGGTTGCCCACTAGTCCCTCATGGGCTAGTAATCGAGTCGTCACTGGATTTGTGAGATCTTTCAATACCCTCAACAACAACCTTTTCTCAACCTCACTAGCATCATCAAACATGGATTTCAAAACACCCCATGCATCAACTAAATGACAACCTAAATCAACAACCTAAATCGTCAACTCCATCATTAGGTTCCATTCCAAATTGCTCCAAAACCCATCAACCCTATCTAAGGTGATTGGTCTACCATCCCTTAAAAACTCTAATAGCTCATGAGTACAAGATAGATCACATGTCTTCCTTAATACACACCCACAAATCAAATGATTTACCCTTAGGCACGCCTTTAATTTCATCAAGTATCTTGCTTAACCCATCAATAGAAACCACATCTTACAACTCTTTGAATACATTTGATTTAAATCGATATAGAATTACATTGATACTTTCCTCCAATGATGCTTCGATGGCAATGTGCCTTATATCAAGTAAACTGTGAATTTTAGCCCAACATATTTTAAAATTCCCCATGCCCGATTCAAAGTTTTTTCAACATTAACTGGTTGTCCTCTACATAAGAGGATATTAAGGTTTTATTAATAATTTCTAAATGAATACAATAAAAAACACTAACATATATTTGAACTCAAAAACCTATTTTTGGTGTTATTATTGAAATGCATGACATTATTTGTTCAAGAGGATGTAAATCTTTCTTTGTACAGCTCAATCTATTGCTTCATAGCATATCAGTAGCAGATTCATATTCTGCGTAGTCAACTTTGAATCTTCTAAACAACTTGTTAAATGTTTGTTCAGAGTCTTTAAGGATCAATACATTCCAACTATAGTTGAATGAGTCTCATTTATCCTTCATGTGAAATATTTTTATGCAATTGACCAATATGTTCCTACTAATGTGTCAACGACATAATAAAGGAGTTGAGGTTGGAAATCAAGCTTCAACCACATTAATCAATGCTATTTCTCGATCAGTGATAACCAGATAAAGGAGGTATGATTGGTTCATTAATGATTTCATCATGCTACACGCCCAATGGTAGTTGTCCTCTTGCTCTTTCTCCAAATAAGCACATATAACTTGGAATATCATGTCTGTCGACGTCACATCAACTATCTCTAACAAAGATACCTTATACATATTCGTCTTATACATACAGTCCATCAACAACATGTTTGGAAATGCGCACAATAATTTGACCTTAATAGGGTGAACAAAGAATATATCCCTCACTGTATCTGTCTTCTCGTATCACCAAGAATAATATAAGTAATCGTGGTCCTATACTTTACTCGTGAGATATTGCATTTGAGTTTACCTCCTCTCACAATTACTCTGTGGCTCGCCCCAAAATTGTATAGAGTCCTTATTTTTTACTTCTTACCTTTATAATGCCTTTTTCACCATGTACAAAATGTCCTTCGATCGACTATTGCCTACACACATACCTAACAAAACTCTTTTTCGACCTTTGTGAATCGACCGACATATGGATAACCAGTAAAACAAGTGTAACCGGATGATTATGCACACCACATTCAATATTTAAGCCTCATTCATATTTAGATACTTGTTTACCCTTAAAAGAAATGGATGCGAACATTTCTTTGATCTGGTATTTCTCTTCTTCTTCATCATCTTTTCTTCATTCCAACTTCGCCTTCTACCTTCACACTGTCTCGCAGTGATTTAGGTTTAGATTCATGATATGCCTCACTACGTTCACAAGCAATCATTACTCGAGTCTTACACTTAATGTCAGCGTCCGAGCGTTTCAACGCAATTACCATGCCCAATTGATTTGCAACCGTGCGTATCAAATTATTAAATGCTCACGAGACTCAGAATATTGGTGTTGTGCAGACATTTGTATAATCCATACCAACTCATTTCTTAGTGGACTAACAACATTAGACTCTTTAAACATGTGTTTGATTCCTGTTACAAACACAAAAAAGAGAAAGATCAATACATGTATGTTCAGGTCTATATACTGTCCATCCACTAGTGGCTGAAAAATACATCAAATTATGGTTATTAGTGGTTGCAAATCCCTTGAAATTTTGGACAAAAATGGTCAAAAATAGGTTCAATTCTCGGCCACTTGTTGCAAAAAATTGAACCTACTTTTGGCGAACGAGAACTGAAAATAGGTTCAATTTTCGGTACTCTATGACCGAAAATGTTGCGACCAGTTTTTCAAGATTTCAAGTTACATCGAACAATAACGATACAAAAAAAAACAAAAAAAACGAACTTATATTGGTTCTTCCTATACTTTTAACCATCCATTTTTTTATTTTTTTTTTGTGATGTTTGAAAAAATAGGGTTTTGAGATAATTGGAGATAGTAGAAGAATTTTTTTTACAAATAATTGAAGGATGGTATTATATATTTGTGTATTTAATGAGTTTGTTTAGTATTTTTTTTTCCAATTGTTTAGTAATTGTGGGTGTGTAGGAATTTTATAAGGATATTTAATAAAATTCATTCAATGAAGTTTTTGTAAATAAATTTAGGGAAAAATTTTTTTTACCATCCGAACTATTACGATTTTCACAACTTACCATATCAACTTTTTTTTTTTGCGACAAACAACCATACCAACAATGCGTATTTTACAACTTACCCACCGAAACCAGAATTTTGGTGGTTTGGGACACCTCGTCCGGTTTGTTGAGGACTTTTTTGTAACTTACAACTCATAAATATTATATAAGCTCGGACCCGACCTATTCGGACCCCGTACGTTCCGCTCTGACCAGGGGCTCACCGGCGGCGAATGGATTTCATTACTACCATTTGACGGCGGCCAATCGTTTCCCCTCCGGTTAACCAGCGTAGAATTTGAAAGCCTCGAAGGTTTCATAACGACTATTGGGGACTCGTCGTAGACGAAGTTCTGGTGTCTGACCTGATTTTGCTCCGGCAATTTACTGGAGTGGAGGAGTCCTTTGATCTGCAGAGCTTTGAGGATTTGCTTCAACGGCTACAAATCCTTCGACGGCTCTTCGAAATGTTGTTTCTGCTGTTATTACTGTTTTATTTTTTTTATATCTTATTTTTTAAAATCATTATTTATAAATATTCTTATCTGAAAATGTCGTTTTTGCAATCTTCTTGGCGATTCATTTTGTGAATTATGTTAATTGAAAACGCCAATGGCCTGGGTACCTGTATCTATGCATGATGTACTGCTCATTTGTGCAGTGCTTGCCTGTTAGGGTTTTGGCATGCTTCTTGTGAGTTTTGTTAATTAGTTAGCAATTGCTAGTTACTGGTTAGAATTCCATGATAAAATGCTGGGAAAGAGGAAATGCAAGCTGTTATACTTTAAGTATACAAGGTGCTCGATGAAATGCCAATAACAAAAATGGAGCTTTTGGTTGAAAAAAAAGGATATAATGTGCTTGACTAATTAATATCCGAGCATGTTTTTACTTGATGATTAAGTAGAAGTTATGTTGGGTAATATCTTCTTACTTCAGGTGCACATCTGTATTAAAGAATGCGAGACTAGAATAGACGAAAAGTGATTTCAAGACTTAATATGTTATTCTTTAAACAATGTTTTTCTTAATAATGAGTTTTAGCATTATTGGTCTTAATTTTTGGAATGCCAAATATGAATCAGATATGCTGTCAATTGTTAGAAGGAGAAATTATAGAAGGGTTGTACCCAGGACGAGTCCACACTTATATAATATTTATGAGTTGTAAGTTATCAAAAAATTTTCAACAAATTGGATGAGGTGTCTCAAACCACCAAAATTCTAGTTTCGGTGGGTAAGTTGCAAAATAAGCATAGTTTGTATGGTTATTTGTCGCAAAAAAAAAATAAATAAAATTATATGGTAAATTGTGAAAATCATAATAGTTCAGATGGTAAAAAGTGTTTCCCATAAATTTATCACAAGTACGCTAGTAATCACATGGGTACCTATATAATTTATGAATGGTGGGAGGCTCTATTTTTTTGAGTTGGGTTGGGAAGTTTCGACCTAAAATGTTGTGCTTACGCACAAGAGAATTATCCTAACGAGTAACGAGAGTTGGATGCTCCATTGTACCATCCCTCTTCCCCAAGGCTTCTCAGTTAGTAGCCCTTTTTTCTGTCTTTTCTTTGTTTCTTTTTCCTTCTTTCTTTTACTAATGGAACCTATCCATTGATGAAGAAAAACAAATTGGATCACGTTTCATTTGTATCATTTGATCGCATAGGCATGATTGTAAATCCAGGCCGAAGGTTTCAATAATCACAATTCCAAGGGTAGCAACTGACATTGTTCCATTCATTGTATAGAACATACTCATTGTCCCTACTATCAAAATGTGGAACTCTTACCTTCATTTTTATTCAAGAACAAAATTCGGAGAGAGAATTGACACAGATGTCGGAAGCTCAGGAAGGGGTGAAGCATGATGAAGAACTACTTACAACGCAGAAAAAAAAAAGGAAAAGAAAGAAAAAAGGAATAAAAGAAGAGAAAAAGAAAAAGAAGAATTGCGCAAAGTACCAGAAGCAATGGCACATTCAATAGACAATTACAACATAATTCCAGCAAGCAATTACCGCACCCAATGGTGCACCATAACATCCAAATCAAAAGCAAACTAAAAGGCAAATAAAGTATGTCAATATAAGATACAAACAGAAGATTCAAACCCAGAAAGGGTTTCATATCACTTTGCCTCTACAAAAGTTTATTGAATGTCAATAGACTCAATACAAGTTTTCCGACTAACAAACATCACAAACCAAGGGATTAAGAAAGCATTTGTGGTCAACCTCGGCAAATTTCAGCACATCTAACAACTCTAGTGGGATTCACCTGGTCAGGCCATAAGTAATTAAAAAGCACCTCCTCTATGTTAATCTATCTCGAAAAACCAACCATATCACTGGAACTACATTTATAAGAAATATTTAAATACCAAAGATTTAAATAGAAAAATAAATTATCAGGAGATATTGGTATTCTCAGCACTTTTCCTTTTCTGAAAAAACAGATATACAAACTCTCTACTTATTCTGTCAGCACAAGCACGGTGACCATGTGAGTCCATAATGTATACTCTACGTAAACTGCAAGCACTAAAGAGCAACAGATCATTAAATCCATTAGATTCTTTCAGGTTTTTTTTTTTTTTTTTTTGTTTTGGCAAAAAATCCTTGCACACCGACACTTACCACCTTGTTAACTCAAGCCAGTAACAAAAATATAACACAAGAAATCCTTGTAATATACTTATATCCTTTGCTTGACTACCCATTCAGATGTTGACACAAATCCTTAACATGCAAAAGTGCAAAATAACTGGATGATGATCATCAAGCCTAATGAGCCGCCATCAACACATACTTGACCAAAAGTCATGACCCCAGCAACACCATACACATGTTGAAATGATAATAGAGGACAAGCACAAATTGAAATGTGAAAATCAATTTCATGCAGCACAAAGTTTCAGAAGAAAAAACAAAATCACAAAAACCTATCACGTGAAGATCATGAATAGAATTCATAAATAAGTATGCAGGAAACCTAACTAAGCAATCAAGCAGGCATAGATTAGCTAGTGACAAAGGGAAAAAGCAAGAATATAGCTACAACAACTCGAACGAGATGCTGAAAGACCATATTTTGGGGGGCATTAAGTTAGTATTTACTATTTAGATGTGGTTGATAGACTACTTTAAACATATCAACGTAAAGGAGGTAGCAGTTAATAAACTCAGGCCCAACCAGGAAAACCTTAATTAAACGAGTCCAAAATTAGAAAACAAGAATCACTTGTATGTCAACTGAAGTTCATGCGAAAGGGCTGTATTTAGGAATCCACGTCAGGGAGGCAAGAGTAAAAGCAACAGGAGGGAAAACAAGAAGTTAGCACTTGAACCTACCATCCTGCAATAGATCAAGAGAATAGTATAAAACCATTAGAAATGGGAGGGAGAAAAACCAATCAAGAGTTAATGTGCAATGAGGTAAATAAATTGAACATGATATGAAAAATAAATGAATTTGAGAATAGATTTGAACGGGAGCTTTGAATAAAGGAATCCGGTAAAACGCACCTTACTATTGATCATAGAAGAGCTTGTTTAGGTTCCTCCACCAGCCTTGGCAGCAATATCTGCCTTCTAAAATTTGCAGGAAAAAAAAAAAAAAGGTACAAATCATAACTTCAATCAAATCTTTTATTCAACCTTTTAAACATACACACACACACACACACACACACACACACACACACAAAGGACAAGGACTTAGAAAGAAGATAGATATGTCTAGTTCTTGAAGAATATAAGTGTAACTTACCACCTCAACATTCTCTTTCCCATTTGTCTTTGAACCAGAATCGGGCTGCGAAAATCTGCAGAATAGGGTTGAACTAACTAATAAAAAAAACTGACTTCCATTCATCCTTTGTTTCACAGTACATTAAAATATCTCACACTCATAAACTGCATATTATATATAATGTCATGACACGAGGTAGATTACACGTTAAATTGAAAATAACCTGATTGCTCTGGCTTTCTTTTTATCTTCCTCCACTGAATCAGTCTTGGGGGTAGAGCCAAACCTAGCAAGCCTAGCCTTCTTCTTTGCTTCATCGTCGGATGAATCAGATTGCACAATCCCAAACCTATGGCACAACCAAAAAACTGGTCAACAACTCACCCATAAAATAACACATCCATTAATAAGCATATAGAAAACGAACAGACCTCTCCGCTCTAGTTTTCTTTTTCAGCTCCTCCGATGCCTTACAGGTATCTGATCCGTTGGCAGAAGCAGTGCCAAACCTTCAGTACAAGGAGACGGTTAGAAAAATTAACTCACTGGAATGAGTGACCCTAAATACATAAAATTATAGGTAACCTTGTTCTGACTATGCAACTCAGAAATTAATTATAGGTCACCTACAACAGTAGGACCGAGTGGAAATAAAATAGGAAGTTATTTGAGAAAAACAATTAAGGTTGCTTCAATATATCTCAACCAAAGAAGTCGCTAAAAAACCCTAATTCTGGACCATAGAGTAGTAAATTCGGAAAGAAAAAAACCTCTCAGCTCGAGAGTTACGCTTCTCCTTCTCCGTCATCTGCACTGGCATGCCGAATCGCTCCGCACGCTTCGCCTTCTTCTGAATATCAGTAACAGCACCGCTGTCATGGGTATCCGACGTTATCGCCGACGCCGATTCGCCCTTCGATTCGTCACCGCCGCCTCCGGAAGATGCCGGTGTCTGTTTCGATAAGGCGTCTTCGTCGGCCGGAGGCTTCGAATTGAGATCGGAGCTGTTGTTAGGGTTTTCCAATTTGGGTGCCGTCGTTGCCGCCATCGCCATTGTGTGTTTGTGAGAGATTTTGGACAACTAAATCGAGCAAAGAGCAAAAGATTCAGCAGATTATAGTGTGTGATTATATATGTACATTTACAGAACTTTGAGTAACACCAAACGAATGACTATTAAAAAATTATTATCTAACTTAAAATAATTAATATTTTATTAAAAATTAACGAAATTTGCTAGTGGAATATGTCCACAAATTATTATACAACATTATTTGGTAGGCTAGTTTTAACGCATATTGTACAAATAATTATTTTATTACTAAATCACAATATAAAGTTTGAATATTATTAATTATGAATTATTTAAAATAACTAAGTGGTGTGGGTCTGTATATCATGGATCCGGGACCATCTAAATATGGTGCACCCGGTCCTCCAATTCATTCCACGTCTGCTCATGGTTCACGCGCCTTCCTTTTCAGCTCACGCTCAACGCGCCTCGAAAACAGAAAAAACCCCTGCAAATTTCCGCTGCAACTTCACATCTCTCTGCAACTTCGTTTTCGAACAATTTTTTCTCCCAAACGCTGCAATTTTCATCTTCTACCAGACGCTGCAATAACTTCCTGCAATCAATTCTCAACTTCTCCTACACGCTACAACAATTTTCTCCCAGTAAATTTCTTCGGCAATTTTCATCTTCTCCGCCTGTAAGTTTTAGATTTTTTTCCCTTTCAACTTTCAGTTCAGTTCACACACTGGTACATGTTTCAGCATCGATTGATGATGTTTTATCGTCGACTGATAATGATTCATCACAAAACGCTTATTACTTCACAAAATTTAATTATATACTTTCGATTCTTCCGATACTAGGGTTTAGCCATCAATTGATGTTGATTCATATGTATTTTAACTATATGCTTTCGATTCTATAGTTCAACCATCGATTCTCTGTGTGATGATATCTGCATGTTCTATGTTTCAAAAATTGTGATAAGATTTTATATGTACATCTTGATGATATGTGCAAGAACAGTCTGATGATATGTTSCAGATKTGAGCGATGATATATCATTTGTGAACCTCATATTACTTTTTTTCTGCGAATATATTAGTTTTCATATAGTAGTAATGATATGTTCAAGAACAATCCGATGATATGTTTCAGATCTGTAATGATATGTCTCATAATTGTATAATATTATATCATTTCTGAAATTTATTTTACTGTAAATATAGATTGACTTTATGATTATTTATACAATTTCAATGTAATTATATATTCATGTTCTATGTAATGATATGTTCATGTTCTGCATGATTATTTATTCATGTTCTATATAATGAGATGTTCATGTTCTGCATGATGATATATTCATTGAATTTTGTGTTTAATTATAGATATGAAGAAGAAAGCAACCAATTTACTTTCGGAGAAATTAGATACTCCGATTGTAGTTGGTAATCAACAGGGTTTAGGTCTCACTCTTCAAGAGGAAGACCTACAAAGAAAAATATATAAAAAAAACACAAAGGGTAGGAAGAAGAAAAATACAATTGACGCAACATCAATGATTGAGAAAAATCCTTCTCCTACTCCGAAAAAGAAAAAGCAGAAAGAAAAGAAAATACCAATTGAAGCACCTGATGCAACATCAATTGAAGCGCCTGAATTTAATATAGTGAAAAAAATCATACAGAATCAGTTGGAAACGGAGAAGGAAAAAAAGATTGTCAAGCATCGCAAAACGCAGTTGCCGAAAACTGATTTTAAAAAAACTGCTCCTGCAATTCAAGTTTTCAAAAAGAGTCCAATTGTGAAGAAAACACAATTACAGAAAAAGAAAAAGGTTTTCTATTTTTATTACTTTATACTTTAAAATAATATTTATATTCCAAATTYAAATTAACACAGATACACTGATATATGTAGGGTGCACCCGTTGAAGACATAGTTGATATACAGATTGCACCCGTTGAAGACACAACTGATATAAAGGTTGCACCCTTTGAAGAGAAGAAAAATGAGAAAAAATAAAAAATAAAACCAGCTGAGGTTTGAATTTCTTAACAATAATTTTAATACACTATTGTCATGTTCATGTGATGATATGTAAATAATGTGTTTGATGATATATGACTGGTGTATGTGATATATGTAATTATTTGTGTTTGGTGTATTAGATGATATGTAGTTGATGTATTAGATGGTATGTGGTTGGTGTATATGATGGTATGTGTTTAGTGTATGTGATGGTATAGGATAATAGTAATCATATGTGGCTACTATATGAGTCTAATTTGTATAATGATATGTTCCTCATGTATAAGATGATATGTGATTGCTGTGTGTGATGATATGTAGCTGGTGTATAGGATAATATGGGATTTCTATATGTGATGATATATGGCTGGTGTAAGTGACATATGTGGTTATTTGTGTTTGGTGTATAAGATGATATGTACTTGGTTTATGAGATAGTATGTGGTTGGTGTATGTGATGGTATGTGGTTGGTGTATGTGATGGTATGTGGTTGGTGTATGTAGCTACTATATGTGTCTAGTATATATGATAATATGTGCCTGGTGTATAGGATGATATGTGATTGGAGTGTAGGGTGATATCTGACTTCTGTATATGATGATATGTAGCTGGTGTATAAAATTAAATGTGATTGGTGTATGTAATGATGTTTTTGTTTGTGTTTGATGTAATACATGGTATGTGATTGGTGTATGTGATGGTCAATTTTTATTTATTTTTCAGGTTGTACTGCAGCAAATTCGTAAAAGAAAAGAACCAGAAACTGACTTAGCTAATCCTCCTCCTCAGAAAAAGAAATTTTTTCGTAAATTTAACCCAGATCATATCCGGTTTAGGACATCTCCTAACCTTCTTTTCAAACTGATAGAGCATCTGAATGAAGAACAAAAAGAAGTAGTCCGGGATATCGGATTTGCAGGAATGTTGAAATTATCAACTCGAGAAAACCATGCTGAGTTGGTAACATTTCTGATACATCAGTTTGATTGCTTCAGATGCTCAATTAAATTAGAGAGAGATGAATTAAAAATTGAGGAGGAGGATGTTGTGTCTGTTTTTTACTTGCCGTTGGGAAAAAAATCTGTGATAGAAGCTTTGTCTGAAAAAGGTATTTTTAAATTATTTACATTAATTATATTAACTCACCTTAATTACACTATAACATGTACGTATCCTAAATAATTTTATTTTTTAATGCATGTACTAAAAAAGATGATGAGAAGTATAAAGGTTTGGTAAAAGAATGGCAGCATCGGTGGGGGGTTTCAAATGCTGCCCCTTTTACATCGAAAATTGGTGAGGCTCTCCAATCAAGGGGTGACTACGGTGATGACTTCAAATGCGATTTTGTCTCGTTTGTTGTCACTACCATGTTCAAGTCACACCAGAATCGCAAAGCCAATTACAAGATTCTGAAATGCCTTGAAGATGTGAACGAAATAAGGAATTTTAATTGGTGCCATTTTATGATCAATTGCCTGATTTCGTCAATTGAAGAATGGAAAACAAGCACAGCAGTGAACAAGTTTTTTGCAGGGCCCGCGATTTTTTTAATGGTAACAATATGTGAATTACTACTGAATAAAGTGATATAAAATACTAAGAAATAAACTTCTCTAATATTAATGTATTTTGTACAGTTATGCTATCTTGATATAATGGAGTTCAAGGTGAGGCGGGCAAATTCAAGAAAATTCCCAATTTGCTCAAATTGGGGATCAACAGAACTGGAAAAGAGAGTCAGAGGAGAAAAAAAATCTGGAGGCTTCGGAAGGGGAAAGGTTGTTGAAAGATTGTTGAAGAATGAAGACGATAACAAAATGGTATGTGTTTAATTCTGTATTTAAAGATTGGGGAAAGGTTTATGTGATGGAATGTGCATAGTATATGTGATGGTAAAATCTATGGTTTGGGTGATGATTATGAATATGTTATTTTTTATATTTCACAAGTATATGAGATTTATGATGTTATTAATGTAATATTGATTTCTTCTTTATGGGATTACAAATAAATTTTTAAGAAGTTATTGATGATGATATGTGTATGGTTTATGTGATGGTATCTGTATAGTCTGTGTGATGGTTTGTGCATGGTAAGTGTGATCATATTTGAATATGTTATTCTTTATACTTCACAAGCACTGATGATGAATATATATTTGTGATTTGTGATGTTATTAATGTAATATTGATTTCTTCTTTCTGGAATTACAAATGAATTTTAAGAAGTTGTTTATGATGATATGTGTATGGTTTATGTGATGGTATCTTCATAGTCTGTGTAATGGTATCTTTATACTCTGTATGATGGTATGTGCATGGTCTATGTGATGATATATGAATATGTTATTTTTAAAATTTACAAGCACTAATGAAGAATATATATTTCTGATTTGTAATGTTATTAATGTAGTATTGATTTCTTTTTTTTGGGATTACAAATAAATTTTTAAGAAGTTATTGATGATGATATGTGTATGGTTTATGTGATGGTATCTGTATAGTCTGTGTGATGGTTTGTGCATGGTAAGTGTGATCATATTTGAATATGTTATTCTTTATACTTCACAAGCACTGATGATGAATATATATTTGTGATTTGTGATGTTATTAATGTAATATTGATTTCTTCTTTCTGGAATTACAAATGAATTTTAAGAAGTTGTTTATGATGATATGTGTATGGTTTATGTGATGGTATCTTCATAGTCTGTGTAATGGTATCTTTATATTCTGTATGATGGTATGTGCATGGTCTATGTGATTCATCATTTATGCTTTTGAAGATTAAAAAATAACATTTTTATATGTCATCATACAGATCTTGCAAATACCATCACAGAGACTATGCACATACCATCACATAAAGCCATGCATATATCATTATTCTTTAGAAACAAAAATAAAAAAACTTAAGAATTACTTACTTTTTTGTTTCTTCAGTTGGTTCTAAGAACGCATACTCTGAGACGAGTTTCTCCTTCATTGTAACAAGATTGTGCAGTTTTGGATTATTTCCTGTCCAGAAAGGAGATCTGAAATTCAACGGCAGATTTTTGCACTTTCTCTTTTGGGTTCTTTCTTTGGAGGACATCCACAATGTCATCCTCAAACTCGTCAATTATGCTGATTTGTTGAATGTCATAAGAAATAATTGTTATTTTTATTTCATCAATGTAAATAGTGCAGTATTCAAAATCTAAAAACTAATATATAACTATTAAAAAAATATTACAGTTAAATACCTTTTGAATTTCAACTCATCAATTGGGGTCACGTTCTCAATCTCAGCATCATTGTTTCAGCAACTGTATCACTATCACCATCAGCATCATCACCATCAACATTACCACCAATATCAGCATTACCACCATCACCATCACCACCACCAACATGATCATCAGCACAAAAATTTCCCATGGGTTCAATGTCTTCAAGTCCTAATGAAAACGTCGGTGGTGATATTCCATTTGAAACCTCTCTCTTGGTCACCTTTTTAGGTTTGCATAAAGCATCCCACAACTCAAAAATTCCAGCTGCAATTTCTGGATCATCAAACATATCATCATCTAATATGCAACTGGTTTTTTGGCTAGGTGATTTTGCAGGTGGTGATTTTTGAGTTGGTGGTGTTTTGGATGGTGATTTTTGGCTTAATGCTTTCTTTGTCGGAGATTTTGGTTTTGGTGTTTTCTGGCTTGTTTCTTGGTGGTCTTGAATTGGTTCTTTCTCTTTACAGCTCAATATCAGTTCAAATGGTGTCATCAGAATATCATTTGTCGTTTCAGTTTTTCCAATCTCATCCATTACATCTCTGAACTGATTAACTGCTTCAGTCATCTTTCCCAAGACTTGCACCAATTTGTTTGTTGACTCCTCTTGAATGTCAACAAGATCACAACTCTTCTGTAAAAAAGACATGTATAAGCAAGTCAAATTTTTTACTTTGTGAAAAATAAATAATAACATCAAAAATCACAAAATATATATTTATCATCAGTTCTTGTGAAATATAAATAACAACATATTCATAGATCATCACACAGACCATGCACATACCATCATACAAACAATGCACATACCATCACACAGACTATGCACATACCATCAAATAAATCATACACATATCATCATCATTAACTTCTTTAAAATTCATTTGTAATCCCAGAAAGAAGAAATCAATACTACATTAATAACATCACAAATCAGAAATATATATTCTTCATCAGTGCTTGTGAATTTTAAAAATAACATATTCATATATCAATGTAATATTGATTTCTTCTTTCTGGAATTACAAATGAATTTTAAGAAGTTGTTGATGATGATATGTGTATGGTTTATGTGATGGTATCTTCATAATCTGTGTAATGGTATCTTCATATTCTGTATGATGGTATGTGCATGGTCTATGTGATGATATATGAATATGTTATTTTTAAAATTCACAAGCACTGATGAAGAATATATATTTCTGATTTGTGATGTTATTAATGTAGTATTGATTTCTTCTTTCTGGGATTACAAATGAATTTTAAAGAATTTAATGATGATGATATGTGTATGATTTATTTGATGGTATGTGCATAGTCTGTGTGATGGTATGTGCATTGTTTGTATGATGGTATGTGCATGGTCTGTGTGATGATCTATGAATATGTTGTTATTTATATTTCACAAGAACTGATGATAAATATATATTTTGTGATTTTTGATGTTATTATTTATTTTTCACAAAGTAAAAAATTTGACTTGCTTATACATGTCTTTTTTACAGAAGAGTTGTGATCTTGTTGACATTCAAGAGGAGTCAACAAACAAATTGGTGCAAGTCTTGGGAAAGATGACTGAAGCAGTTAATCAGTTCAGAGATGTAATGGATGAAATTGGAAAAACTGAAACGACAAATGATATTCTGATGACACCATTTGAACTGATATTGAGCTGTAAAGAGAAAGAACCAATTCAAGGACCACCAAGAAACAAGCCAGAAAACACCAAAACAAAAATCTCCGACAAAGAAAGCATTAAGCCAAAAATCACCATCCAAAACACCA